>WNLI01107747.1:0-16817 GCA_025802215.1 Wirenia argentea
AATTAGACTAATCTGTTCATAGAATGTGACAGACACAAATGTCACATATCATATCGCATTAGCTAATACTTAGCCATATGTCAATGATGACCGTACGAACAGTTTTTTTTTTGCGAAGTCATATGCAGTATTTCGCTGTTCAAAACTATACTTGATTGTTCCTATTTTTCTTCGAGTTAACTGTACCTGGTGCACTTACTCAAATCTAACATTCTCTGACTGATCTGGAATGGTCGGTTGAGGGTTAAATCATGCCTATAAAATTCTCAGTAATTATTTTTTTGAAAGTCTGTAACAGGGTTGAGTGTGGACTGTTGATTGTAAGCAGTCTATTTTTTTGCTAAATAATTATATATGTACACAATTTCATAGTCACTCGATACTCTTGCCAATATAGAGTTATTAAAAAGTTATTCTTTATTAAAATGCATTCTTAAAGTCAGAGATTGACTTTTCTGCATTTGTGTTGAAGACAATGGCTCTTGGAATTTCCTGTGGTCTGTAATCATATGGATATACCCCTTTCTGTTAGATATTAATAGTTACACTTGATAATTTTTATTTATCCTGTTCATTTTCGCCCAAACGATCTAAACTGGATAATAACAGATGGCACGATATTTCATATTATATTGTTGATGAATGACTAACAGTGGCAGCATCTTTTCATTTGATGCGCCTAATGATGGGTTTTCACATATGATGAGAGTTTACCCCATCTGTCATGACAGTGTTATCTACATCACTCAGTCATCTTTTCTATGTAAGTTTCTCCAGTACCTCCTTTCTTCTGTAAGATGATAAACACCTTGGTTACATTATCTCCCCTATAAAACTGTTTTTTCAGTCCTGACTCTGCAGCCACGAAGAGGTAACCAATAGACATGGAAGTATTATCTTCTGTTTCAGCATTATAATATAGATTTCATAACATTTTGTGATTTGCTTTAAATGTTTCATTATCCTCTTTAAAAACTGTCTTCTGTGCACCGTAACTGAGCACTCTAAAGTGTGCATCTAGTAATTTCTCAGTACCAAAATCAAGAAGACTGAAGAAACAGTAATGGGATTGACTATGGTTTCATTTGATGCGATAGTAACTGGTTAGTATTTCCTTACCCACACATTTGCTTATCATTATGCGACTTTGATTTCAGCACAACAGAGGAAATACAAATTTTACTACAAGGCAGTAGTGTACAATGAGTACATATTACAAACCCTCTTTTGGTTGTGGTTCTTGCTCCTGATATATGCTCCTCAGTACGTTGTATAAATATGATGGTTCATATTTTTTTTTCGCGCTGTGCTCTTTTCGTCTTCGAGTTAACTGTACCTGGTGCACTTACTAAAATCTAATATTGTCCGACTGATCTGGAATGGTCGGTTGAAGAAACTTAGAAACTGCAAAAACTGCCTATTAAATTCTCAGTAATTATTCTGTAACAGTGTTGACTGTTGATTGTAAGCAGTCTATTTTTTTTGCTAAATATTTTTTTACACAATTTCATAGGCACTCGATACTCTTGCCAAATATAGAATTATTAAAAAGTTAATGCTTTATTAAAATGCATTATTATAGTCAGAGATTGACTTGTCTGCATTTGTGTTGAAGTCAGTGTACTTCTTTAACCACATACTGTGGCATTGTGGGCCATAATCCCAATTTGTAGTCTATTTTTTAGAAATGGACTACATATCTGTGGACTACACTATGTAAGTTCGGGGTTGGTTTTTGGACGTGTTTCTTTAATCTTTAGATTGTCCTTTTACTTTCCACTGTGTTCAGACTACATGTCATCAGTAATTATTAGAGATTACAGAGCTAATGGAAAATCTATGTGTGGATAGTATTAGTGGATATGGTAATTGTGTCCAATATCCATCCACTGTCTGTGTCATCTTGTATAGACATGGACTGTGTTCTAGGTTTTCTACCCATTTAAGATTACCATGTGGTAAAACATGTTATTCGCTTTGGAATAATGATTGGATATCATTGATATCCCTATGATACCTTTGTGATAACCAAAATTAATGTTGATTAACTTGATAACAATGTCAGTTATTAAACCAAGTTCAATATTTTAACATGCCATCCCAACTAGGACCAGGTGACTATAAACTAATGTGAAGGATCTGATTTATAGTTATCCATACACACATCTCTTAATTTTTCGTATATATCTGCAAGTAAAATCACATCTGATTTCATGTAATGATTGTTACAAAATGTCACGTTTGGTGGTAGTGTAGTCTCTTGGAATTTAATGTGGTCTGTAATCGTAGCAATAGACACCCTTTTTGTGAGGTGGGATATATCCTCATAGTTAGACTTCCAACTTGTATAAAGCTATAGATATCTTGATATAAATTTTGCACTAAAGTGTCTAAACTGGACTATAAAAGATGACACGAATCCATGAATCGCAATTTCTCAACGGCGAAAGAAATCAACTATTCTGTATTCTGTGGTATACATCACAATATAATGCTGTGGATTTGATGTTTCATTTAACTACATAAAATATGATTTTCATATCCTTTGGATTGTGCATGATCGCATGAATACATCTAGACCCTTTTTTCATTGTTTGATGAAAATTAGGAATTTAAATTACAAGCTTGATTAGTCTTCCAACTATACGTGTTACAGTGATGACAATGAATTTGCATTTGATGCCCGATAACGGTTGTTCACATATGTGACAGTTTACGGTTACCCCATCTAATCTTCTATCACATTGTTATCTGTACATCAGTCATCCGTTCAACAACTGAACTCTTGACCATTATGTTTATACCATGCTGCCTTGTCTTGTATGTCTGGTCTACATCATCTTGTATGGACATGGACTGTCTTCTAAGTTTTCTACCCATTTAATATCACCTTGTGGTGATACATCTGACATGGCTTAACCGTATAGGTTATTTGCGTCCATATACTGAACGTGTACTAGGTATGCTATCATTGTAGTCATCCAAGTCTATGTTATTCACATTGTAATAATGATGGGAGACACTCCTCCGATACCCTTTTTGATAAACAAATGTTGATCCAAATGATGGATCACATCGGTTATTAAATTTAAACCATGTTCAATGTTGCACATTTAGGTGTATTTACCGTGTTTGTGCGACAATCGACTAACATTGTTAGTAACAAACGCATTCTGTGATGTCTGGTATCCGCTCTTTCGAATTTATTCATGATAATCAGAAGCATTGATGCTAGAAAAATTCAATCAAAATCGAAAAACTGAGAATGCTTGGGCATGTCTAATGATGCACGAGACCAGGTGGCGGACCTCCCGGAATCAAGTCCGCGATCACCGGCGGTAAACCCGTTTAGTCGCTTTCACTTATGAAGCAGGAATAAATTCGAGATCAACGTAAGGCTGATTAATGGTTGACGAGTCTTTTTATGTCCGAATTTCATAGTTGTGCCCGACTCTACATTGGTCACGGTCAAGGGGAATATGCCACGATTGGTCACGGTCAGTGACAATGACATGAATGAAACTCGCCTATAAATTTGGGATATTTGCGATCAACACAAATATTGTGTTGCATACCTCAAATTTTTCATTTTGATATTTCTGATTCTGGGATGCTTTTTGTCTTACACAACTGACAATCAGTTAGTTAAAAATGCAACTTTAGGTCGTAGTGTTACTAGTGTAGTCTGTCATGTAATTGTCTTGATATGTGTACTACACAGCTTAACTGGTCATTGATATGTGACTTTTGTTGACTAGACATTACAGCGCATTCAATTTAAATATTTCCTGTATCATTGTGCATTTATAGCAACCCGACTTGGAGTGTCAAATTGCGTCTTTATACAGGAAAGAGTTCAAGTGTCTCATTGATGTATTAAATTTGGGAAGATAACTTCACCATGTAACTAATAATTGATCATCCAATACATATTAATACAATAAAAGCAAAGCCCTGATTATTGTTGAATTGTGCGACAAAAACGTTTGTTTTACACAATCTAGTTTCCTAGACAAACGATCTAGCTCGTTTGTAGTTATCTTGATTATATAGTCGAGTGTCGAGCTACGATGCAATCAATTATTTTGTCCTTTTAATGTACTGTGAATGGTTTTATATCTATCACTCTCTTTTGAATATCTTTTTTAAGGTGGCATATATGTTGGACAACGTCTGTGGTGATACTCTTTTTAATTAAAAAAATTTTCTACTAACAGCTGAGCAGGTTGAGTAGTAGCTGATGTAGATGGTAGGGGTTCATTATCCTCGAGTGGCGCAGCTTGTGCCAATGTGATAGTGTGTGATGCTTCTGTCGGCATGCCAAAACCACCACTGCAACACAGAGTAGGTAGGGTGGGAGGTGGTGGAGGTGGCATGTATGGGCGTGGGTCTTCGTCGAAACAAGTGTCTAAATGGGACACGTGAATCATGAATCAATGAATCAGAATTGTCAACAGAAATAAACTGTTTATTATACACTGAAATAAACTGTTCTTCATAAACTGAAATAAATTATTCTTCATTCGCGTTCGACGCGAGTCCCCGTGAGCTCGTCCGCCCATCTCAGCGGTCGCTTGTGCGTCATGAACCCCGCAAATATCCTGTATGACGCCGTACAGAGCCCAACCTATCACTCCCCACATGTACTCGGAGTCGGCGTAGGCTATCCTTACCCAGACACTGAACGTAAAGACCCAGCAGTTAATCCATGTGTGCGTAATCAGTCATAGAAATATCATTAAATACATGTTATTTATCGATCAACACTAAACAGCGAGAACTCCCTACTCAGCGTGTTATATTCCCTCGGATGTTGACGGTGCATCCGCGCTACACCAAACACAATCACACCATTCACGTGTACGTCATAAATACCAGCCATGGTTTGCTGGCCATCAGAGGCACACGTTAATGATGTCAATTTTTTTGCTGTGCTAATGACATCATTTTTAAATCGTTCCTCTGCAGTTCACGACAGACTAGAAACCCAATCCTAGCTTAGATTTTGCGTCATTGCGGTTGTCATAGTGCACTACCGTCAGGTGTTAGGATGTAAACCTGACAACCACTGTTGATAATCGCTTTTCTACTGGATATGGATTTGGATGTCAATAGATACATTATTACCAATCTATGCACTCCTCACACTTTTCCACACCTTTTCTTGATAGACACGATGGCACTCTTTATATCCTTCTAACAGTTACACCCATGCTAAATAGAAAAGGAAGAAGACTCCTCATTGATTGTAGGCTTATGCCTTTAGTGCTTAATTTTCTATGACACCTCTATTCTGAAACTCCACATAAAGGATCTAGGATTGTTTCTGAATTCTGATTAGAATTTTTCTTTTTGTCTGTCGTTGGACAATAACCAATAACAAACTCATGTTTCACTGGAATAAAATTGTAATTATTCGGTATATGATTGAATGTGTGTGTCTATTTTAATAGTATACCGTCCGCATACTTTCTGTCATCAGTAGTATCCAGTGATTTAAACACCACAGTACACAATTGTGTCCCACAATGTCTAGCTACGTCTCCCCATGAGACACAGCTCCCAACACTTGCACATGGGATGTATGGTGAATCTGTGGGTTGGCAATAATGGTGTAAGTAAATACATTGACCTAATGACATTCCTACAACTTTTAGATTACGTTATTATTTATTGTTTTATACAATAATTAATTTCATGACGTTTGATTTTGTATCATTGTAACATAATTATAATATCCCCAGCATATTCAGCTAGGGTTGTTTCCATGATCTCATCATTCTCATGTCTGTGGACTGCTCTTGCATGCGTTACTGTTGGTTGTTGTTCAGCACACTTGAACCTTGTTAGACATACCGTGTAGTAATATTGTCTTGTCTTCTCTGTTCTATATAGCTTTAATATACAGGTGTGCCATCTACATAGCACTCTACAGAGCCCACCCTCAACTCCAATCTCATTGATGAATTTCACATGTACTTTATGAGACAATTCCTGCTCTTTTACAGTTTTCACCCTTGTGATGGTGTCATCAGAGAGGTGGCATCCTATCACAGTTCGAGTTGTTTATCGGCTATATAGGTTAGTCCATTGTCTTCGCAGAAGTCTTTCCAAAATTTGTGTTTGTCGATGTCGTTGTATGACCATCGTCCTCCCGTTGTAACTTTGCAATTTCCCTCTTCAGTATATCTTTGAGACTCGTGGTTGTAACAGTGCATTCACAGCTGAAACATTACTTATCTTATGGCTTTTCAATGTATATATTTGAGAAAATTGTAGTTGATTATTTATTATTTACCATACCATAATTTCATGACCATGATCCATAACTATAATAACCACAACATGTTCAGCTAGACTTCTTTCATATCTAATGGTCTAAATATGTCCATGTGTGCAGTACTGTTGCCTTGTGTAATGTTTATGAACTGTCTTTGTAACCATACCATAACTGCACGGTACATCATTTTGACGGTTCATCCCTAAGTTCCACTTTAAATTGCGAGTACAGTCTTGCGAGCTCACGCATCTCCGTCATGACTTTTTTCCTGACTTCGTCCTTCTTAGATGATTCATGTTTCAAGCAGTACTGTACACTCGGGCTGTTCGCTTCGGGTCGTGCCTGGAGCTGTTCGTCTGACATTAATCTTATTTAACATGTAAGTAACAAATTGAGTAACAGGAGTGTTACCTCGTCTTTCCTAGCGGTTTATACACGCCAACATTCTGATACAAAATCGGTTACCATAATATAGTTATAAAACAAATAAAAAATTGTACATTACCTCATAATCCTGTGTGCAAGTCCTAAAATATGTCTCATATGGCTTGATGCCGCCATTTGTGTCACTGTTCCTCCTAATAGAGTATTAACTCTGGATCTTGGTACATTGCACACTCTCTCTATCAAACCTTCCACATATTCTGTCAGAAAGTCGAATTCACCACTAAAACGCAAGTGGTACTGAGAAAAGTATAACAAATCTTAAATAAATACATGGAATACAGAGTCAAACATGAAGTTTAATATAACTTTACAATAAACTCTTGATATATCCATAGATCACAAATTTACATATCTCTACATAGTGATTACTATTCACACAACACAGTACACAATTGTGTCCCACAATGTCAATCTGTCTCACCATGAGACACACACACCGGGGCTGAATCGTGAATCTGTGGGTTGGCAGTAAACGGGGCAGGTAAATGCATATTACATTAATGACATTTGTACAATTTTTTGTTGATTATTTATTATTTTATACAATAATTAATTTCATGACTGTTTTGATTTTGCATCATTTTAACAAATTGATATACCCTGCATATTCAGTTATGATTTCTCGGATGGCCTCATGTCCGTGGACTACTCTTGTGTGCGTTACTGAACATGGACATATTAACTAACATGTAATCACCCCGAGCATGGTCCTCATTGTGTAAGTTGAGTTGGGCTAAACAACGGTCGAGGCCGGGGCGCTCGTCTTCATTTTCGAAACAGTGGTTGATTTATGTGTGTACAATCTTTGGGGTCGTCCACTTCTGCTTTCCCAAACCAGATGAGCCTCTCTCGGATAATCCCTAATTGCAGTTTACTCATACTCGCGATGAGGAAGTATGCCTTTATAATTATGCTTCATGAAGTTGGTATTCTTGCCATCTGAATATTAAAAATGATAACAGAATATATAATAGTTACCACAGTCACCGAAGTTACGTAGATTGATGGTTCTTTTACCGTAGCCAAATCCATATGTATAGGCTAATGTCTTCATTGTCCTGTCACTTGGCCTTGCATAAGGGGCTAAGGGCGCATAGATATAAGGCATTTGCGTCGAATCCCATAACACCGCGGCATGGCTTTCTCGTCTTTCTCGAATCCTTGTTTTCTCGTCTTCCTGATATCTATGAAATATAATGCTGGGTCCCCCCCCCACAATCTTTTCTTTAATTGTGTAAACAAATCATTGTTTACCCAATTTATTAACGTATAGTATCACGATATGGTGTGTAAACGCAGTTAAGGTCTTTTACTATCTGATAGATTTTGATAACATCACCAAACAGTTAAAACAAGTAACAAATAAGTTGTTAAACAAATTTACAACAAACAATATTCAATTACAAAACAATAAATCAACTTCTTATAGCAAAATCCTGATAATATATATATACATGTATTTATAAACATTTATGTGTACTATAAAGCTAAAATTCCACAACAAATACATAAAACAATATTCGGAAGACGCCGACGCAGTGAAAACTATACAATAATACTATATTATTTACATTTCTAGATTTACATTGTGTAATTATTATCTTATCAATAATAAGTAAATATCCGATCGTTATAACATGTGATATTCCTTTCATATTTCCGTATCTTCGTCTCCACGTCGTTTTTTTGTGTCAGGTGATCTCATCAACCGCAACTAGCTTGCCAACGTGACCTTGAAGTTTATCTAGTCTGTTTGGCATGTTCTCCTCGAATTCGTTTATCATCTTCTGAAGGAACTCCACGTGTTCCAGGTTGACCAGCAACATCGTCTGGCTTCAGATTCTCGATAAACTTGTCAAAGTCTACCTTGTGGCATAAGTAAATTAACGAGAAACTCTGCCCCGATTCAAGAGTGGTAAAGAGATATTTGAGGGTTAAATCAGGTACACTTATACCGTCTTTAAGCATGTCTACCCGTAGAGTCTTATAGAGTTCGCATTGTTTCGCGATAGCTTCCAAAAATGCACTAACGTCGAGGTTGCTATACCATACATGAAACTCTCGAAAGGTAGCCATCTTTCCATTTTCCCATACTTTCTGACAATACTCATACTCCTCTTCTGTTATGTTGGACCCTTTAAGGGTACTGAAAAACGCCGCGTGGGGCGGGAGTTCCGTACTGTCTAGTTGATCAAGGTGGGTTAGAAATTCGTACGGGAAGAAACCCTTCGACGTACTGCAGCCATAAGCCTTAAGGTAGTTCGCGTAGCTGTAGTTTGGAGATAAGTAATTTATCATATCTAAAAATTTCAAGGTAGGGGTTGTTAGGCACATAATGTTGTTTGATCGTTTAATTACGTACAGCAACGAGTCCCCCAAACATGTCATCAAGGCCGTCTTAACAAGATTTAAATCGTACTTCCCGCTGTTATAACCAACTACCGGCATTTGCTTTACGTATCGTTCTAATCCGACAAGCAATCGTGTTAAATGTTGAGTTCGCGATGATTGATTTTCGGGGTCCTCCGCAGAAATCTCAGCGATCCTTCGTTCCATCTGTGACCTGTAAGGGGCGAGTTGGTCTCTGACGATATTAGCGGCTTTCTCGCTGATACCTTGAAGGTGTCCCACCATTTTACGAACGACTTCATCCGTATCTCCTTCGGTTATGAAGCATTCTGGATTTTCGAATGTGGGAACGTTGCTGCATACACTCACAGACAGTGGAATGTGTTCGGTCTCCCACTGCAATTTTTCGTTTGTAGTTGGGTCATGTGTAGGAAAGTATGATTCCCAATCATATGTCGCACGGAACGGATAATACCGTAGATCTTCGGGGACGACAACACCTTCATCTTCCATCAAGTCAAAAACTGATGGGGGCGAAGAATACATACCCCCTTTGAATTTGTGCTTCACCGACACTGAGCATTTTCGCTCATGACGTACCATCAAATGACTTCTCCGCCATATTTTGCCACAGTGCTGGCAGGGGAATGACGTACAATATTTATCGATGTCGCTTATGTATGAAAAGTGGTTTTTGAAAACATTCAATCGCATAGTTTCTTTGTAGTTGGTAGGTGAGCGTCGAATCAATTTTGCGAGTGTATTTCCGGTTACATTTCCTTCGCAGTCAATCTCCCTCTCCAACGTATACACTTCTATTTTTATGTTAAATAACTTTTCGATATCGTAGATATCATCCATTGCCACCCCCTCAAATTCATCTTCGGAAGTAGTCGAGTATCTTCTAAACATTACCTTCGCACTCTGTGCTAGATTCGTGACATCACTGCCGAAATGGAGACTAAGGCATCTAAACAGGCAAAGATTATCTGCGTAGACTTTTCCGGTGTGTGGGTCGCATGTTAGACTGATCAAACCACTATTGTTCGCGATAAATGAAGGAAGCTTACCGGGTGCTCCGATTGTGTGTCCTCTTATTTTGTTTACATATATCGTTAGATTTGTGACTTTCGCCACAACCCACTTCGAATCCGGTCTTTGTCGACGTGCCCATTCAAGAACATCTTCGTGGATGATTTGTTCTACAAAGCGAGCAAAGTCTTCCGCATTTCTAACTAGAATGGGAATTTCTAGCAATCGTGAATTATTTGCCGAAGGGTGAAAAAACCGAACTTGACCGGTTTCCGTGTTTTGTAAAACAAACCCATACGACGCGTTTAATTTGCTTGACATTTCCATCTCGTGAAAAATCGAGTTCAAGCGTGGTCTCAACGAGTCGTTATAGAGCAAATTGTACCGGTCTTGAACGTTACCAGGATATTTTTGGGACTTTATTTTGGGCCAATTTTGATCGATGATGCGGTCTATCAATTCCTCTCCGGTGTATAGATCACCCGGGCTTTCAGAGACATTCTGACCACCAGTTTGAATGTCGGGGGTATCGCTATCATCATCTGATATAACTATAATCGGTGAGTGTGCGCGTTTCGTTGTGGTGGAACGCGAATTTTTACTTCTACCACTACCACTACTGTTACAGGTTTTTTCATGGCTAGCTAAATTGTCACGACGGTTAAATGATTTTGGACATGTTCGACACTTGAACTCTTGTTTCGGGTTGTGGATAACCTTCACATGCCGTTTCATTGCGTCTACTCTCGAAAAGGACTTTTCGCAAAAGAGGCATGTGAACCGCGGTGGGCTGAAAAAAACCAATTGTTTCTACATAATATTGATTTGTGAGGATCGGAATAAGATACCATTCTTAACTACTAATCCTACATCTCTGTGGGTCGAGATAACCGAACGGCCATGATCTTCGTTGGTTATTATGTGTTCCGTTGTCAATTTTGCCAAGGCCCGTATATAACTCAGAGCAGTGGTATATAAACGTAGATATATTTATTTGGGAGCTTTGGGTTGCAATTATGCCCGTTTCACGCTATACGATATTCGTAAAGGTTACATGTTTGTGAGGAGGTTTTGTGGGTTTGGGCGGGGTTTTGCGGGTTTGGGGTTCGAATGATCCATGTAATACTACTAGTGTTGTACTACTGTATACATGCCTACTCATTTTTATTTTTTATCTTATAATTATAACGTAATAACAATAACTACCTGGTAGGTGGCGATGTTTGGGAGTTTGGTGTCGTTGTCGTCTCCACTTCGTTTTCGTCATCAGATATAGGTTCCGTGGTCGGTGCATACGGTGTTCGGGTTGAACTGTGAATTACACAAAAATCATAGATCTATAAATACGTACCAGGTATAGACCTAGTTCGCACACATGTATACTCTCAACCGAAAGAGCTCATCACCATGCTGATTGCTGACAGTATGCGATATAGATATATATATATATAATATGTCGTTGAGCAAGGACTTTTTGACAGTTCACAACTAGCTTCGTTGCATTAACACGTATATATATCTCTCTCCATATAAAGTTTGGAGTAATGTAAGATCGTCTGATCACCACATATCTGTTGATCCTCGCGCACGGGTTTCCGCTATTTCCTAAAAAAATTACCGGTTAAATATATTCCATACAGAATGTGTCCGTCACCGCATTTTTTTCTCTCTGTCACATAGTAGACTACCTTCTATAAATTAATACCCCAAATCTAGCGGATATATCGGTACAGGACATGGCAATCATTGTTATTTTAGTTCGTATAAGTTATAGAAGCGACTATGTGTAGTACGGCTATAGCATACCCATTGCATCCACCTATACGGACTTGCGCACTCGGCTGATTAGTCCGCGAGTTGGATATAAGCTGCTAGAACATTACCCTATACGAGTCTAGTGTGAGATATAGGATATGGATAATCCACTTACCCGTTATCGCTTTGGACGGAGCGTTGATTTTCGTTATATTCCGCGATTTCTTCGTTTTTATCGGAATTGCCTAGTTCGTTAGACGGAATTGAGTCTACAATCCGCCATGTGCGGTCGTCGCACTCGCTCTCATCCGCGCTTTGAGTATCGTTCTCGCTAGATTCGCTCTCGCTCGAATCAGCAGGAGAGTTCGCGGAATCACCCTCACATTCGCTCTCATCCACCCTTTGTGTATCGTTCTCGCTAGAATCGCTCTCGCTCGAAGCAGCAGGAGAGTTCGCGGAATCACCCTCGCATTCGCTCTCATCCGCCCTTTCTATCTCGTTCTCATCGGATACGGTTTGTGTATCGTCACTATCACTCCATTCGGGATAGTTATTACTCGGTCCGTGCAATGGAGAGTTTGTGAAATCGTCGGACGAATCGGGTTCGACTTGCTCGGGGTCCCGCCACGGTGAGGTAGGCATCAACTCCTCGGGTGGTTCAGGTCCCTTGGCGTTCATCCTGATAAATATAATCAGTCATAGAAAACCAATTTTCGATATCAACCGTATAGCTCTAACGGTGTAGCCTACCGAATTATACAACGGTTTGTTACTACGGAATTCAATAATAATTTGCGTATTAAAAAAAGTATAGGTCACACAACATAATTCGTATAGCGATATGTCGAAAGAACACACCCGCAGGGTACAGTATATACACAACAGTGTAGTAGCTGGAGAGTATCATCCGTCTTCTCGTTCTAGCGCAGACCCGTAGGCCTATTGTAATCAAAAGTTTACCAGCTATATAAATAGAATTATAGATAACTGAAAGGAGGTGCCGAAATGTCAGTCCTTACTTTTAGAATATATTGTGACCAGAATGAACATGGTGAGAATTGATAGCCTAACTATTTATAAAATAAGGTATTAGTAATCTAGATAATCTACGTTATAATGTATTGAAACTAACCGTATCCATGGTTTCACAGCGGCTACGTGAGATACCGCGGGTTTAACTTCCCCATCTCCATCCCGTTTCCTGTAACACCACAAAGTAATATCAGAATAATACAGTATATCCATATACTATACACGTATCGGTTGATAGAATATGCACAGATAACAACCTGAAACAATAATTTTAGCTTACATAAAATCGTAGAATACCATAATGTTACAACTATAATTTAATATTTGTGTAGGCCTAGGCCTACGTAACGACGACTCGGAGAGTATAATTATAATCTACCAACGTTGCCTGTATTATTATAATTTATAAAGTTCTCTCAAATTTGCTCTCAAGTTTATTGTTGCATGACCAATAATCATACCAGACATATAGACTGTTATAGAAGGGATAGCGTTGCCGCAACTAATACCATATAGTCCGTACGTATAGTATGGAATAAACCGAATAATACTAGGCTATCTATAAAATGAACGTTTAGCCTAATAAAAATGAATGTGTATCTTACCTTTTATCGAGTTTTAAACTTAAAGTTCGCATTTTTTATCGACGCACATATAGGCCTACAGAACAGTTTCACTGTCCCGATTCCACAACAATCATACAAATGGTGAATACACAACCGTCAGTATCTTATAAATATGATCAACTTAACCAAATGCCGCGCGCGGCTAGTTCCACCTATATACACAGACATCACGGCAGCGAAGCTAAGGCGCGCTAAACAAAGGAGAGGCACAGCCTGCATATGTAGGCATTGATTTATTTAAGAAAGCTGACGTTCTGTGAATTGTCCACAATGAACTAATTTAATTACATGCAGCTCCCTACAGTCATTATGTATCGAATTTCTCGAGTCGCACTACACAAAAGACAAAGCAAGGGCATTGAGTTGTCATTAATTCCATAAAATTTGTCGCTGTTTACATTCGGGACAATCACCGGATTAAATTACATGTAATTTGTCATCAAGATAACCCAACATCGTTAATTCTATACACGTGCATGATTATTGATATTGTCACACATTAAATTTAGGCTATCCGACTTCAATAGTTAATTAATAGGCCACGCATGTGCGAATATGCATGGAGTAATTAGGCGCAGATGCCAACGCCAGTAATTCCATCACACAACGATCAATCACATAACAACGCACGTGTTCGTGTTAATTTCGGATCGTTACAAAGAATAACAATAAACACATTAGTCGGGGAATAGGAGAGGCGTCGCTAGTCCGGACACGGGGTAGATTATGTGCTATAGGCTTCAATTCTCAGATTAGTGTACACTAATTCCAGTAATAACCGTAGCATGCACTATTCCAAGACTTAGTTGTCTCTCATCCGTGATAGGAGGATCGATTTTACTACACAACCCCTACCAAATCTCCACCTACAGTTTCTCCACATATAGTCCAGCTTCAGTCCACCTTCAGTCCACCTATTCCACCTTTAATTCCACCTATAATTCCACCCTGATCCGGTGTCAGACTTACAACCCCTACTACTAACCGTGTCTATTATAAACATTATAATACCGTTAAATTTACGGTTACGGCTTCCGGTGTACGTATATACGTATAGGGGTGGTATACACACACCCCCATCCGTAACACAAATACAGTTCCATAACACGCACTGATTCACACACTGCGTGATGTACCGCTTCTAGATGACACACTGCGTGCAGTCAGGTACATTTACACATACGCATACGCACGTTCCATCGATGTTATGTCACATACGTCATGTTGCACTGACGAACTTATGTAGAGATAAGGTACATCATACACATCTTTTTCCCGCTCGTGGGCATGCCAAGTCACACATGCACCCACAGCCACCCGCACTTTAGCGAATTACTGGTACAACATAGAACAATTTTCACTCGTATTGGCAGTTCCTAGTACGTTTGATGACTTACTCATGTCCACCCTCACATGATCATGATGTAAGACCGACATTTGGCGGATCGTTAGGTCCAAAAATGCGGCATATAAATACCAAACTTTACTTTTTAAATTATCGGTACAATAGACTATTCCTGCAGGATATAGCTCATTGCCTGTATGCGCTAATATGTACGTTCAGTTTGAGTCCAGATATTGACTCTGTATGTGCCCGTGACAATTAAAATCCTGGGAACATTATCTCCATCCGATGCGAAATGGCCGCCATATTGGATTCAAAATGGCCGATTTTTAAATTGGAATAGTGTGTTTTGTGTATTAAATACGCGCTCCCACGTTCTAGACAAGTTATGCCGTGTGACGTAATAAGAGACTGGGAGCGCTATAAGGCGTTGCATTAATTAGGTCACGGTGACCAACATTTATCGACTGCGGAGCATTTCATTGGTTTATACATTTTTGGCAATATCCATCGAAGTTTACAACATAGAATATTGATTTTTGGTACACGTGTTCTTTGTGGAAAGCTCCTATGGACAAAATAACAAATGGGCCAATTTGACCTATATTTTTTAGGCGGGGCGCTTTTGAGCGCAAGTTTTTTTATTTATCGGCGCTACAGACACTGTTTATCGTAGGTGAATATAATGTTGCAGAGTACATACGCACTACAGCCTCTGTCGGGACCATTCGTTAATTAGGTCAAGTTGACCTAATTTTGTATCTTATACGGCGTAGATATGGTTTTAACCTTTGTAATCATAAGTTTTACGTAAATTGCGGAATGATAGTTTTGATTAAGAATATTTCACAACAGATGTAATATATAAATGAAAAATCGAAAACTAGGTCACAGTGGCCCGATTACTTCTCAATATAGAGCTGTACGAAAAATAACAATTTTTTGGCGCCCTAATTAGATCACGGTTCTAACGTCAATATATGACGTCGTGAATTAGATATCCGAAATTTTCGTGTGACGTCACAATGGACGTTACCATTTCGTTACTGTGCCACGGTGTCATTCCATTACTCTACGTGTAGTTGCCGTACCAACTCTTTTAAGTAGGTATACTTGCTAGTTTTTGTCGCCACATATCGCCCGGATGCCTCACTATTATCACGATTATTAACTATTTGATCATATACGTAAATACACTAACTAATATACTTACAAATTATTTGGGGAACATCGGTAGTCTGTGAACTCGCGTCACATTGGCATCGTGGAATGAGAGTAACCATCCAACCAATTTAATTTCAATGATTTTGGTATACAGATCATAATCATAGTACTGTATATATGGGCGTTAACGCCTAACACTGTTTTACGAGGTTCAACTTACATAGTCTAGCGTTGTGGGAGACTGAATTTCCCACATTTTCACGTTACGTCTACCCTCGCACAGTCTTGATGTAAGACCGACATTTGGAGGATCTTGAGGTCCAAAATGCGTCATATAAATGTCACACTTTACTTTACATTACTTAACTTTACTTTCACTGATTATTATTGATGATAACATCCCAGTATCCAATCGTTCGCAACCATCGTATAGAGGGTCGAGATCCATGTCGGAGAATGGTGCGTGTAACCACTTGTGACGTTGTAGGTGGGCTAGGCTCGTTGAATATGCACCTGTATTGTGGACGATGTTGGTGGCGGCAATGTCACGTGATTACATTGTTTGTGTTGGTATTGATGGACGATGGTACCATAACTCAGCAAACGAATTCATGTTACTGTCAGGTACGCTTCCTGGCAGGTACTTCTCGGCTCCATCAAATCGGTTTGAAAATGCGCATCACAGAAAGATGGTCGTCGTCGTCCTTGTACGTTAAACGTCAACTGCGGTCAGACAGTTTAACATCGTACACTCCACAACTTCTTTCCGCTCTTTTCTGTCACGAGC
>WNLI01107748.1:0-10535 GCA_025802215.1 Wirenia argentea
ACCACTGCTAAAATTCCATGTTGATTCAAATTTGAAATAATGTGTTTTTGTTTTGAATACACAGACTATGTTATATAAACAAAAAAACTGAAGTATATCATGACAAAAAAATAATTTATAAATGACATTATGTGAAGTAAGTTATTATTATTTTTATAGGTATTCAAAAATTACATTTTGAGTCCAGTTTATCAAGAACTACATAGGTCTACAGGAAATAATAATATTATTGCACACAGTAATAGCAGCAGAAGACTATCTGTACCAGTGAAATAACTATAATATTGACTAATTAATCCATACTAATTTATGGGGAAAATATGTAAATCAAATGTAGTTTTAAATCTCGAGCACTGTGACATTAAATGCCGAATTAGGCTGAGATGCCTATAAATTGCATGTATCTAAAATTTGCAACCTAGATAGCATTGGTATGCCATGAAATTTAGCCCAGTGAACAAGATTTTTCCTATACCTTATATTTTGAGTATTGTGTTTTAGTTTAAATTGTTATAATCAAATTTATTAATTACAGTGTTCAGTGATATTTATTTGAACATATCATGAAGTATTGTGCTTGGCGTCCTATGTAAACTTGGTTGTTTTGCTGAACGTTAGTTCTATTTGTATGCTTCGCGGTGTGTAAACCGTTCTTCATTTATAAGATACTATTAGATGATCAAATTTGAATTATAGCCTACAAATCAATCGATGTTTATTTGAACATATCAATTTTGTTCATTTTGTAAACAATTTCTAATTTAACGACGTGTACGTCGACGTGTAGCGACGTACGTTAATGTGTAAGTCCAGTATCATATTTATAACATTCAATATACTGTAATTTCTAATTTCATTGTTTTAATTGTACGCTAATCCTGATTACTCATGATACAACGTACTGTAGGTTTTATATCTTTCGTAATATTGGTAGTAGATCTTGCATATTTCAAATGCAATAAATCAACTAATGTGAACAAAATTATAATTACAATTTTGAGAAAAGGCATATATTTTTTTAATTTTATGAAAATTCATTACAAATGAAATGTAAAATACATTGTTATACATAATGTAACTTATAATCACATAATCTACAATTTGGCTTTAAAATGTCACGTGACTGTCTACAATGATTACTGTGGATTTTGTAGACTGCAATAAAATGTAAAGTATAATTAAATTATGTATAATAATTATATAATATAACGTTATTATAATCAAAAGTTTGGGAAACAAATTGTCATTGCGGTTTGTTTCAATATTATATTTTATACCTCTTTTACGCGAGTTAAGTTTTGCTCGGCACGGTACGACACGGTTTTTTAAACATTTTGCACAATTTGTTGATAACTCTAGTCCCAAAAACCAAGTATTAGAAATTAAATACGCCACCGGATAACGATGACCACCACTAAATGCTAAAACATCATCTCAATAATTTATGACACGGTACCTCGTACATTCATTTACACGCGAGAAGAAGTGTCCACATAGTGTGACATGGAACCTGACCGTGCTTGTTTACACGAGAAAAAGTGTCCTGTGCCGAGCCAAAAACATTTCTGTAATAGGGTATTAGAATAATTTGTAAGTAGTTTTATACCATTTGGATTTATGCAATTATTGACTTTATTGTTACATCATTCCAGTGCTGTTTTGAATGTAGTTGTCTTTTGTATGATTTTATATTTGAATGTGTTTGTTTTCTGTATGATATATTTGAATGTAGTTTTCTGTAGAATTTGATTATGTGTATTACTTTAGATAAGCCTGTATATTTTTTGAGTTCATATTGACTATTACCAGTTGTATTTGTATTGAGTTTAATATTACTGCTGCCTTTTTGAATTGATGCCTTATATACTTGTGTTGTAGAAAAACACATGTATTTAGGCAATACACACATTGCCTAGCCCACCAACCTCAGTATACTTCTGTACAATATAAACCACCAGTGTCTCTTTCTGCATAATATTGTTTTTCTAAGGTATAAGAAAAGTATATTTTTTACAATTAAGCTATTCACAGGTAAACAACTTTTTTGGGGCATTTTTGTGTCAACTGAAATTCATGCTTAGGTGCATTGAGCATGAGTCATTTAATGATTTGTAATAATTATGATTATAACTGA
Source organism: Wirenia argentea (assembly GCA_025802215.1). Lineage (NCBI taxonomy): Eukaryota > Metazoa > Mollusca > Solenogastres > Pholidoskepia > Gymnomeniidae > Wirenia > Wirenia argentea. Next base: position 2,135 of record WNLI01107748.1, read on the forward strand.
TTGAATTAATATTTAAAAGTATTTAGAATTTTTATTTATGTACCATATTACTATTATATACAGAAAGTAATGTAGATATGTGTTGTGAAAACATTTTTTTTATATTAATGTTGTGAATATTCTATATCTTTTTTTACTATTTTACATTCACGTTGATATGGCTTAGGAGTAACTTTATCATTTGTATGACCTATTATTAGTGCTGGTGGAACCAATATGGTATGAGTTGAATATTTGTTTTGTAATGACATACACGTACACACTTTATTCCATTTTTTAATCATAATAATAAAATACATAATATATTATTATAGTTTTATTAAAATGTTATGTACAGTGTGGATTATATTTTATAAGGCTACACAATTTAAAATTTTCAATAAATTGTATAATATTTAGCTATTAATTGGGCTGGTTTATTGTGTGCATTGATTGGATTATTAGTTTACTGTAATAATGTAGAAAGACTGTTGTAAATTCATCCATAGCCTACTAAGACTAACATAATATTAATTGTATTCATGGACAGCTCAGTGGTAGTACAGTCGGTATATCTACCTTACTGAGTTTGTATAGCCAAGCAAAGATGTTCAGTTTCTTTAGAAATTAATTTCATTCCAGTATCTTGTATCCATCCTATACTGATCCGCTCCTTCCCAATCGATCGAAGCAATCTGTGACCCATCCATTTATTGTTCAAACCATCTGCTGTCTAACCCATCCATCTACCGTACTGTACTGTCCAATCCACCACCCATTCATCTATTGTCTAACGCATCATGCATATATTGTCCAATCCACCAGTCATCCATCTGTTATCCATAACCCATCCATGTATTGTCCAACCCATCCATATGTTGTTCAACCCACCACCTATCCATCTGTTGTCTAACCCATGCCCACCACCCATCCATCTACTGGCTAACCCACCACCCATCCATCTACTGGCTAACCCACCACCCATCCATCTACTGTCTAACCCACCACCCATCCATCTACTGTCTAACCCACCACCCATCCATCTACTGTCTAACCCACCACCCATCCATCTCTCTAACCCACCACCCATCCATCTGTCTAACCCACCACCTACCCATCCATCTTGCATCATGCATCACCAACCCACCACATGCGGCATGTCTCAAATATCCAAAATTCAGCGACGTTGCAATTCTGGTTTAAAGTACTTTTTTTTAATGCAAACGTATTTTATTCACGACGGTCATCTTTCTTTATTTTTCTTACAATATTATCTCCCTTGGCGACATATTCTGTCTTTTCCGGAAAAAGCTTCAGCCGTCATGGTAAGTGATTTTTTGGGGTAAAATTAATCCATTTTAATCCGCTATTAAAGCTACTACTATGTCATGATTACATACAAGAAGCTACCAGATATTCTGTCCTAGTCTCTGTAAGATGATAGACTAAAGTCTGAGTGTCGGACAATTACAATTATGGTCAGTGTTTAGTAGAGTTCCTAACCATTTGGAGCTTAGTAAAATACATCTTCGCGATGGTTACAATGTGCAAAGTCACAAGGCACTCTAGCTGAGCTAGATAGTGGCACATGGGGCGGCACTATGATTTTTTTCGGGGGGGGGGGGGCACTTTTAGTTCTCGTGTGAAAGAATGCTCAAAAAAGGGTCCGAGATAGTTAGAAAGATTTGTCTTTTGTGGCATTTTTAAAGGCTTTTACTTTAGCGCGCGACCAAAATAAGACTGTAAAACGGGTGTCGGGAGGGTTCCCGCAGATTATGATGCTCGCAGGACACTTTTGGACCTGTAAGAGGGACGTACGCAAACGACAAGAAACCGATATTCTCATGAATAATCTCATGATTACTCACTGCCATCCGATCATGATTCCATCGTTTTCACGCCATGCTTCCAAACGTATTTGTGAAATAACGCGTACTGTTATTACTGTAATGCGAAAGTATGTGATGGATGTATTATACGATATAATGTAGACACATTGTCATGATTGTGGATTGTATTATTTTTCTTCAGGGTCGTGTCAGAACCAAAACTGTCAAGAAGGCAGCGCGCGTTATCATTGAGAAGTACTACACAAGGCTGACATTGGATTTCCACACGAACAAACGAGTATGTGAGGAGATTGCCATCATCCCGAGCAAAAAACTGCGGAATAAAATCGCTGGGTATGTTGTAAACTTGGGCTAGAGCCTGCTGGTATAACACCGCACCATGCGGGATTACCACACAATATCACAGTGTGGGTGAGAGTTTCACCACAGGCTTAGACTGAGTTGGATGACAGGAATCACAGGATGTCATCACTCGACATAGACTTTCTTTCCATGGGATGGGATTCTCGCAAGTCTACATTCATGTCCGCATTTATCTACAGGTAATTTTATGAATGTAACAATCTTCATGTAATAAGGGGCGATAAACCTATTTATCAGCTTCTTGGTAAACTTTCAGTTGCCATCAATGTCATGATTTGTTAACTTGTTGAATGTTGATTGCCAAACACGACGCATAGGACAGATTATGCCTATGAGGGTGCAAAAGTTAGGAATAGTTGCGATATGCTCTGTTTGTGAAAAGACTAAGTACTGCAACAGGCCATGTAACGCGTTTGCAAAAGAGAGGTACTGATAATTATAAGGGAAATGCATGGCGTCTATGTGCTGGTTGACGAAGTTGTGAGCATTGTTGAAGTGATCATGTATGACATTGTATGTTTTGTTGTGACTGTCTATTATTGCATTCCTGGTTTTGGTGTCCCGGGGACAGCCCCCCCCCCCCAGATTTTCACCCATATGATGCAGATGAGTGGGGACGTATCCATAGGGGGGCAATGTGGCATCTCATCAAATTGTAGGAGGGGAGGTATAATTTACCTTGGTTTAAAATCGTGTTCCTCAGGTTTGTCGCTCATATGGTGGGAGGGGGGGTCAAGGGTCACTCATGTCATCAGACTGTAGGTCAGTGTAGGAGGGAAAGGGTGAACCATCTACGCACGAGGGCGGAGAGGTCGGATTCTTGAGGCCGGACACGTCAGATTCTTGTGTGCTAGTGATTTACCCTGGTTTTTGTGACCACCAGATTTGTGACTCATCTGATGGGCCGTATCCAGAGGGGGCCTGTGAGGGGCATCTCTATCAAACTCCAAGAAGAGGAGAGGGAAAGGCGCGACAACTACGTGCCAGAGGTACGATCATATTATCATATTTACCTAAATGTGTTCAAGGCTTGCAAATTCGTATTTCCATTCTTCGTGTCTCGGACGAAAGCGCGAATAAAATCGCATGTCTGCAGGAGAGATAACGGGAAGACTTCGCATCGCAAAGGATGTGTCGTGACTCGTGAAGACTACCTAGGTGAAATAACTGTAACCTGTTACCACCGAAAGCCTCCCCATCTTTTTATCATGCGCCGTATATCAATGCACTCGGCTTTATAATAACGTACCTGTAGCCCTCTTTCATATATGACTATTGACTATATGTATTTTCTTGTTAGTTGTATTATGTCTGCAAAACTTGTTATAATTACAGCACTTATTGTCAATTATTCAATAGTCTGACTCTGTTACAGACCGTTTATTTTGATTGTCACCTGTACATGTTTTGAAATAAACAATTTCTGACGACATGGTTGTTGCAGGTGTCGGCGATCGAGCGTGACGTCATTGAGGTGGACAACGACACCAAGGAGATGCTCAAGTTCCTCGTGAGTATTTTACCAATCTGCCATTGTTACATTAGGTTACAGTTAGCTGTCACTAGCAAAACGGGCAGTTCATGCACCCGGAACGTTACCGGAATGGAACTCGTACCCAACACTAGCTTACAATACGGCGTACAATACATCATGAAACGGCTGACGCACAAAAAGTCTTGTGTGTATGTGTTCAGTTCCTTGCCAGCGCGTCGTCTGGAGTTATGGTAGACCTCGGGACGATGCTATCTCATATCCACCCAACACTGAACAATCACTAATTTAATGTTGAATCGACTAGACTGGGCCTTGCATTTGAGGGTCGCATCACTCGCATGTTTGGAATGACTGACCTTTCTATATTCGTTGTAGTCTGCTGTCCACACGTATATCCCATATGTTTATGACGTATCGATACATCATACGTCTTTGCCAATCAAGGAGTTAATGCCGGATAACCCCCGGATTCACACCGGATCCACCAGTGATGAACCCACAACCACTTCTGCCATGGATTCCTCACCGATGCATCATGGATAAACAACCAAACTCTACGCCATCCCCAACTCTCTTGCTTGGTGTCGTGTTTATCTCATTAGTTTTATATATTGTTTTATATATCATGGTCGATTGTGTGGGGGCAGGTGACGTATATATTTTTAATAAGGTTGTGTATAACGTGTATGCGAGGTTAGATATCTGTAGGCACTTAAGATAGGCAAGTTCTTGTATCGTCGCCGTTGTACCACTTTTCATTACAATATTGTGTTGTGATGCATTTCACCCGTGGGCAATGTACCCCTCCCCCCCCCCTCCACTCACCCAACTCTAATTCCTGTGTTGCCACAGAAACCCTCATCGGTACCAATTTCCGTCTGAATGAACCGAGGCTATGGTTATGCTGACTTGCCCAAAGACGCACAGACCGCTCGATTTGGGATTTGAACCCACAAGTCCGATCGGCACGGCTGGTGTTCGAACCCACGACCTTGCATTGCAGACACACTATCCACCCATAGAATGCATTGTTGATTACCTGTAACCGACTATTAAATAAAGCATAGTAACCATGTCTGTTCTCCCTACAGGACTTTGCCAGCATCCCCAACCTTCAGCTCACTCAGACCAACACAATGGGAGGGTTCCGCCCGATGCCAAGGACATAGCAATGTCAAGGTCGTACAAGGACAATGCTGGCATACTACAGACATTGCAGACCACTATAGGCGTGTATCTATGGCCATCACAATACACTTCTGCTCTGTAGGTTATATCTGATTTGTCTCTTGGTGTTTGTAGTAATTAATTTGGTTAGAGCAGAGTAATCAACCCAAACCAAAACCTAGCAAAATCTGGCAAAACCAACCAACATTTAGTAAAATCTAGCAAAACCAACCCAACCAAATCCTGGCCAAACTCCGAAAAACCAACCGAAAAACCAATTCAACCAACACCTATCAAAACCAACCCACAGGATCCCACACCAACGTACAACCCAACCAACACCTAGCAAAACATGCTAAACCAAGCAAAACCAACCCAATATATACTAAGACCTATAAAACCTATCAGTCAAGCAAAACCAACCCAACCAACATCTAGTAAACCAACACCTAGCAAAACCCTGGAAAACCCAGCCAAACGAACCCAAATCAACCCAACAAACACCTAGCAAAAGTAAAAGTTGCAAAACCAACTCAACCAACATCTAGTAAAACCAACCAACATCTAGCAAAATCTAGCCAAAACAACCCAACAAAACCAACCCAATCCCAGCAAAACCAACCCAACCAACACCTAGCAAAGCCAAGTAAAAGTTAAAACCCAGCAAAATTTAGCAAAACCCAGCTAAACCAACAAAAACCCAACCAACCCAATACCAACCCAAACCTAACAAAACCAACCCAACCCAACACCAGTCCTAGCAAAACCCAGCAAACTCAACCAACACAATGACATAGAAAAACCCAACAAAATTCAGCAAAACCAACCAACCAAATCAACACATGGTAAAACCCAGCAAAACCAACCCAAACCAATCCGACCAACGCCAAACCAACAACTAGCAAAACTCAGTAAAAGGGGGTCGTGGAGGTGTGGTGCATTTTGAGACCTAACTGGTACACATGGCGGCGTTTACCTGGTACACGTGGACGTGCGTGCTGTGTGATGCATGTCGAGCCGTGTGCTGTGCATGGTCATTGAGATCTAACTGGTACATATCGAGACCGTGGAAGCGTGTGATCACTGTGGTGCACGTGGAAATGTGTGGTACATGTTGAGGTACTATGCGTGTTGTGGAGGAATGTAGTGCACGTGGAGGCGTGTTGTAGGCTAGACGTGCAGGTGTCTTGTACACCTGCAGGCGCGTGATGCACGTATAGGCATTTGTCGTTCACGCGATGGACAACACGTCCTTTAGGAATTGACCATGTAGATGTAGGCGTGTGGTACACGACTACACGTGCAGGGCAGGCCTCCGGTGCACGTGCGACGTTTGCGTTATTTAAGCGTGGTTGTTGTAGGCTACACGTAGCCCACATGCAGAGGTGGCGAGTACAGTAGGCTATGTGGCAAGTTGTGGTGCATGTGGCCGTGGGATGTGTGATGCATTAGGGAAGTGCGTTACATTACATCGGTGCATGGTGTGGGGTGCATTAGGTGCGTGTGTAGGGAAGTGTGCACACGGTGCATGTGTGGTGGTAGTGGTGACTGGTGAGTGTACGTGCACGAGCCACGAAGGATAGGCGATACAGTCACGAGGGAAGGGATGTACATGAGGTGAGAGACGAGGATGATGCGGTAGGTACATGGGAAGCTAAGGTGTATATGGTGCATTGCAGCTTTGGGCAGGTGTGATGCATGTGTGGTGCTTTGTATTTGAGTTGTGGTGCATTTATGCGAGATGTGGTACATGAGATGTTATGCATGTATGAATGAACATGGTCAATAGAGAGTGAAGTTGAAGGCGTGGTAATAGAGGATCAGTGAGGGACGCAAGGATTGTGATCGGGTGATATAAATCGTGAAAGTGAGCAACAGAATATATATTTTGACTTCTTGTTTATATCGATGCAGCTCTAACTGTAGTCGCCACGTCATTCTCGAAACGTAGTTTCCCGTTCGTCACCTTCCAAAAATAGATCATAGATTTTTACGTCGTTGTTGCACTACGAATTTCATTGGTTGGTTTTTGTACAGCGGGGTAGAAAATTGTGTGGAAGTCTGGGGTTACCACATCTTGAAAAACGCGGAAATGATCGGTTTGTTTATGTTGGTGACGGTGGCACATTTTTGGTGTAGTTTTTTAGGTTACATAAATATTTACACGTGTACATAAACTAGAAAAATCGTTGAAATGTCCTCAAACTGCGACGACATTTTGGACATGTTGTTCGACGACAAAAGTGGTGTGTTAAGTGATGTTAAAGGCGATCCATTGTCTGGTGAAATGACCAATGACCGGTCTGACCTCTTAGCCGACTTCGATATCAACGCAAAAACTGCCACAGCTCATACAATTAATATGGTATGTTTTTACTGTTACTTTACGATGGTACAGTAGTTAAAACAGCGGCTGTCAAAATTTCGACTGCTACATGTGATCTTTTTCAGACACTGTTATGACTTTTTCACGGTTTTCCATTTTTACTTGAATTGTTGAGTACGGTAGTTTGTCTTTTCCGGCAGATCGCAGTGTGACCCAGGTTCACCAAATGTTGTAAAGTTCATGCACGATTGCACGTCAATATTAACTGTTAACATTTGGCGACAATGTTATCTAATAGCGGGGATAACTCAGTCGGATAAGGCCAGCGTGGGCCTACCATGATTAACTTTGTACCCAGGGTCATGGATACGAATCTACGATTGCCGCCGATCGGCGTTTTATCTGAAAATTGTTCTGTGATTATTGTTACTCGTCAACCTTCTGTCATGTTTTATGTTATGTGCAGGAGGACCTAGATTACCTGTCATGTGACTTCCTCGACGATATCCTCCAGTTTCCTGCCGATTGTGTTAGCGATGGTAACGGGTCGCCTAACAGTGCTGCGTCACCGGGATATAGTGACAGGTGCCGTGCATTTTAGTTATACTTTCATTTATTTAGTCAAGTGTCATACTCATACTGGATCATGAACATGCGAGTCATGCATGACTGTGTAATGTGTATCACTATTTTTATTGCTATCTAGTCTGTATGTGTTGCAATGTTAGACTCGAGTTTAATGTAGGGTTGGGCCCAATCAGGTTTTTCAAAAAATGAACCGAATTAACTATACTGAAACGAAAACGAACCGAAATTACTGAATCAAAACGAAACTACCAAAATTCCTGCCGAACCGAACCAAAATACGGCCGAATCGAATCATGATCGAACCGAAACTTAGCTGGGACGGTGGTCGATATTCACGACATGAGTCGTCACCACTCCAATTTGGAATTAGGCCAACCCATAGATGATGAGGACCTAAATCCTGTGGGGTCGGAGAATAATTTTAACAATTTTGATTCAGGCCAACCCATAGATGATATGAACCGAATATCTAAACTCTGCCCAGTAGTTTCTGAGAAGATTTTTAAACATTTTAATAAAATGATGCAGAGTTGTCTGCCCTTGATTCTGATTTTTTTAATTTTAACAATTCTGAATCAGGGTAACCCATACATGATCCAACCAAAATATCTAAGTCATATGTTCAGTGGTTTC
>WNLI01107859.1:0-10532 GCA_025802215.1 Wirenia argentea
ATTTTATATGAAAGTTTAATTATTACTTGTACTATTTATGCAAAGAATAGTAGATTTTTATAAAAACGGATTTGCACCATTTCTCGAAGTTAAAAATCCAAAAATACTGAAAATGCCCCATATATAGTATAGTGAAAACCACTGATTTATGAAAACTTTTCAATGAGCACCAGTGCAGTGGTGCTGCAGAACCATAATCATTTTTTTCAGGAATGAACTTTTGTTGCATAATATTTTTGTTGCATAACTTCTATAACTACTTTAACTTATGTACCGGTACTTTCCGCAATTTATAACTTGACCCAATTTATGTATGCTATTTGTAAATGAAAATTGTGTGTGTGCACAGAAAGAACCTCATATGGCAGTGAAAGAACTGGCGAGGATCTGCATACTGGCTGATTGCACCCTCATTCTGGCATTCAGGTATAGTTATTACAGTACTGTACATATAGGGACAAACTGTTGCAAATTTTGAGCAGTTTATTGTCTCTCCCCTCCTCCACTATCTCCTTCAACCCACTCCCATACACAGTGATATACAGTACTGTGTTCTATTAATACACATAACTTAGGCTCTGAAAATAGTCATTTGTCAATGTCACAATAAAGCATCTGCTGTACAATACGAGATTTGATACCACGCCCTTAGGATCTAAATGAATGGAATTTTAGTCACTACCCGAAATTTCTGTGTACAAACTGAGGTACAGTATGTACTACTTAACTGTTTAAAAGATAAAACAAATGCTCCAGATTAAACAAATGCTCCACATGCTCACAACCGGGTCACGCTTGTCCCCAGATCAAATAATTACATGTGACTGTCTTATATGCATAAAACTTTCACTGTAGGCTATTTCAGTTGTGAAGAGGCGGGACGATACTTGGAGACATACAAGGTGTATGAGAACAAGCCACCAGATGTACTCATGGAGAAGTCAGATGACAATTATATGGCCAGGGTACTGTATGTCAATAACTAAAGTTGTAGAGTTATAATAGTAAAGAAAGTAATAATTGACATTGCAAAACTGTATTTTTGAATCTCCTTACTGTATTCAACAGATTTTAATATTAGTTTTTGATGTAATTCTGAGTGGAATACTACCACATACTAGGAATACTGTGATGCGTGAAACAGTACAATCGAGAGTCATGGAAGTGTTGTCCTAATGGGCTAAACATAATTATGTCGAACACCTACACAGTACACAATGTAAAGTGAGTGTCTGGAATAAACCACCTGACGTGAGCAGGTTATTTTCACCTTCCATTACTCAAATAGCAGAATTACTATGTAAGCTATCCAGAAGTGGGCCTTGTGGTGTAGTGGTCAGTGCCGCGGCTTTTTGAACTAGAGGTCGCTGGTTCTAACCCTGCAAAGACCAGGGATTTTTTCCCAGGCTTTCCATACGTCATTTGCGAGATTCCTGCATGGCAACATGGACAGATTCTGAAAGTGCGGTACATAAATGCACACATTATTTATTTTATTTAGTCCTTTGATGCTCAATTTTGCGCCTGAATCTGTCGAGGCACATGGAGTTAAGTTCCTTTCCCAAGGGAACACATGAAAAATTCCAGACCGACTTTGCACCATCTATGCTTGAACCGGAGAGCCCAAAATCAGGTGTGGGTGGGCCTGGTGGTGGGGGAAGGGGAGCATCATAATTCTTGCTCCAGTATTATCTTGCTCCAGTATTATTATTGATACTATACTGTACATGTACTGCATGTGCGCACAAATTTGGTCATGTGCGCACAATCCTATGCGCAGCTTTAGTGCTTTTGCGCATTGGTATCAACAACTCGTGGGACCATCTGAGACTATGGCTATGCTGCCTTCCCATAGAGCACACAGTCATGAGGCTGAACCACCAACCTCTCCGATCGATCTTTACTTAATTTTATCTCTGAAATCTATTGATATGTAGACTACTCTGTATGTGTTATCTCCCATTGACTACTGCTAGTGAAATTATGAATTTTATTATGAATTGACATGTGAGCGACTGAGCGTTATATTATATTGTTGCAACTTGCTAGTATAATATATTTTCTATGCGTCTTTTGTTGTAATTTTTGGTGCGATAGGTTGGTTAAAAGAGAAATTTTGTTTTTGTAGCATTTATTTTTGAAGCGTTAAAATACACTTGCATGTTTCATATGTTTCAGTTTTCTGACTGCCTTACAACAGTGAAGTCAGTGAATAAAACCGACTGTAGCACGCTGCTCTCAACTTTTGGTGTGAGTACACATCGGTAATAACGCCAATAATGGCGTGATAGCTCAGTGAGTTATACATTAGGACTTCTATTCGTTTGGGATCCAGTGCTATGGGTTCAAATATCAGACTGTGCAATCGGCATTAAAGGGTTTTTCCAGTCTTCCCTTTTTAAGAACACAATCTCCGTAACCTCTGTTTACCAATCCTGTAAAATTGGTACTGATCCGTACATAAACCGTGGTTACTGTATGTATACCGATAGGTCGGGAAGTAAAGCCATGTATATAATTATTATAATTATACATTGTAAAGGGATCATAGTATGTAACTTGATGCCTTGCTCACGTCTACCCTCGCATGGCCATGATGTAAGGCCAATATTTGGTAGATCGAGAGATCTGAAAATGCGGCATATAAATGTCGGACTTTACTTTGGTTTTCTGTTTCACTAGAAAATGGAAAATTGAACAAAAAATGGAGTAACAATAACATACCGTAATATATGATCGACGGTTTAGGCCTATAGCCGAGAATTTAGCTTCCCAAAGTGGCTCATTTTTTCCCTTAAGCTTATACACCGTACCTTCAAATCATACCTAAGAATGAATTTTTCCATAAATAAATGTCCAAAATGACCTCTCTTTTCATTTACTGGTTTATGTGTTAGCAAGCCATATTGGTTATGATTATTAATCGTATCAAATTTCACTGAAAAAAAATCACAACCTCACGGGATCCAAACTCGTGACCTTCTGTTCTTTTTTTCAATGAAATTTAATATGATTAATTTAATGGTTCTCCATTTTGGAATGCTGCTACTTCCATGCTACTTCTATGGTGAGCTGTTAGCTGTCTTGTAGTTATATTTACCATGCAATCATACGCCACCTATGTACAAGTACGACTGTATTGAAACTGTAGCAATATTATCACATTTATGCCACCTAACACGATCTGTTGTTACAAATTACAAATTACAAAAATATATTGTTCAATCCTATCACTAGGGTATACAATAAGTTACAGTAATAATATGATGTCTAGTAGATATACCAATATATACTGTCATAATAATGACAACATATTATTTTCCTCAATTATATTCTTATTGAACATTACCCGTCTAGCGGTGTACACGCAGTAGATTATCTCGCCCGAGGTGTAGCCGAATGAAATTCAAGGACCTGGGTAAAGATACTACGACGTGGTCACATTGATGTTAACGAGTTGTTCCCACCTAACCAATCTATGCAATTGTTATGACACTGGTGTACCAGTGTTTCTTACTGAATCGTCATTGCATTGTTGTTACAGAGTTTTGAGAGGATCAGTCAAGCATCAGCTGATGACCTGTCTTTGTGTCCAGGGGTTGGCCCGCAAAAGGTACTTTACAATAATGTACAAAAGTGTGATATTTTCAGATTTTCACATTTTTTATATCTCTATCCGTCGAATGTTTGTTTACAATTGATGCTATATGACAGTGTACCCTTTACAATATTACAGTCTTTCTTCACAAACATACTCAGACCATAAGAAATGAGCATTATGTACGATCTGTAGTCAGTTCCCAATACTACAGTGAACCCTCGATTATCCGCCATCCTTAGGACAAGCCAAATTTGTGGTGGTATTTGAGGTGGTGGATAAAGTGAGGTAATAAAATAACAGTATAATAACTAGAAAGAAAAGGGAATTATAGGCTTGCAAATGTGATAGTGTCGGTTGGCTGATAGGTGGCTGATAGGTGGCTGATAGGTGTGGGTTCACTGTATATTTGGGACAACAGAGACAGTCATGTGAGCTGCCTTGCCTAGGGAATACACTACAGACTCACTCCCCAAGCTATACTGTACATATTTCCCAACCTACACACACTCGGTGGTGGTAGGTGTGTGTGCTATCGAGGAGTGTATCTAGAGGACTCATTTACGCCACGGTAAGCAGTTTCACGGATTACCATCCTAAAAATGGGATGGCCAAAAACTTCCAAAAAAGGGAGCAACCAAAAAAGGGAGCAGCCCACATACAATTAGTAGTCATGTATTATATGTAGCCTATTCACTATTCACAATAGTTTTGTCACAATATTATATGTCTATAGTATTTTATGTGTTTGCACTATAGTAACTGCCATTCATAGCATATAAATTTTTACATCTCGTATTACGCACTTATATAATTTTAAGTAAAGATTTCCCATATTTCCATATTATGGATTTTTCTAATGGAATTTGTAATAATTTTATCGTAATTAAATATATGATTCATTTCTTAATGGACAATTTAAATATGTAGGATATATGTCAAAATTTTACCCAAAAATATATACATAAACATTTTAGATGCATGAGTGAACGTGATTTATGTGACAGTATAACACATCAAAGTGTGAGTAGTAGCGTACTAATCCAAAATTAATGTATTACTGTATTGCATATTATAAAAACATATAAAATCAAGAATCCATGCAAATCGGCGATAATGACATCAAAAGTGTGATGTCACCAATATGATTGACTCGGTGCTTGCTTCAGTTACTGCCAAATCATTTTACAATAAGTATTTTGAATCTTTGGTACATAGGCCTACAAATTCCATTCGACTCGTCATGATTTTATTGCAGAAACCATAGAAATATCATAAGCACATTTTCTTACTGTATGTAGAATTATTGATTCATACGTCATACCACATGCAGAAATGAGTGAATTTTCGAGAGTTCTGTAGGCGAGCACGCTACCACTGAGCTACTGCCCCCTTAGGTAAGATAATGAACCCGGCTGTTACCGACAGAAGCCATACAGATTCCCCACGCAGTGTTATTGTAAAATAGATAGTTAGGATCACCGCTGCGTGGAGATCCTGTAGGTTACATACGGGTTCTTTATCTTATTTACATTGACAGCGACAAAAATTACAGGGTGATGCCGAGTCATTTAATTTTTTGGCTTGTTTATGTGACGTCACGATTTTCGCGAACATACAACTATAGGTTCCGCCCCAGTGTTTCAAACATAGATATATTATAGAATTGTCTAGATTGAATAAATTTTTACTGACTAAACCCTTTCTGTAGGTCAAAATTACCTTATATGATCATTGGTGGCAAAGGGCAATAATCGGAACGAAATGTGGTAAATGTACCCTATTGAACAAATTTGTATTTTTGTGTCATAATTCTGCAATGTGACTTTTCCAGGCTTCCCGCCTACACGGTGTTCTACATGAGCCATTTCTCAAGTCACGCAAAGAAACTGACAAAGACAAAACATGGTATGTCTTTATACTACAAATATAATTTTTATTTGCATTCATCGAGGCTGCTGTCATGTCCTGTATACCGGTATATGTCTTAAGACACGAAATAGGGGTAAACAGTCCTAACAAAATCATGTGACATATAATTTTTATTTGCATTAATCGAGGCTGCTGTCATGTCCGGTATACCGGTATATGTCTTAAGACACGAAATAGGGGTAAAACAGACCTAACAAAATCATGTGACATAAAATGACGCACTTAGATTGGTGTGTTCTAAATATTGAAAATTAAAAGTTCATGAACTAGTCAAAAGGTCCATTGCGTTACACTGTACTATGGCAATGTGTGACGTATGTACAAAAAAAAATTTCCGCGGTTTTTATTAATGGGACGAATGCTTGCTTCAAATTGCTGGTATTTTTTCAGAGTGTATGTGTGCTGGTGTATTACTAGGTATAGTGTCACTGGTTAATCACTCATTCAAAAAGTAATGTTTTCTTGCACTATTCACATTTTAGCACATGTCACAATTTTTTATACCGTACACTGAATGTGCGGGGTTAATACGTTATATGTGTGTTAATTTTTACTAGCTGATGAATCCAAAATAATCACAAATTATATTTTCTCTACATTGTCACTGATCTAAGATACACTTTAAGATCAACTTCTATAAATAATAGATAATATCCATAAGATATATATTATGTACATGATTGATGCAGTTGTTTGTTGTTGCATCAATCACAGGGTCACAGTGACATGTCAAGAAATCCTTCTATGCTAGTTCATTTAAATTAATGATACAGTATATAATAACATACAACTTCTTTTCAATTCAGATCACAGTGACCTTTTAGCGCATTTCTCTATATGGGTAAACGCTCAATCACTAATCTGAGTTAATTAATGGTACATATCAATGTCATTTGTTTGTAAAACAGATTACAGGTCATGTTTTCAAATATTTTTACTACTTCTTAATCTCCATCGTGTTCAAAGTCCAATTTACTATTTGGATTGGTTTAATATAAAAAACCTTGTCCGGTCAACATCGTTCAGTTCATGATAAATTCAAGTTGGTTGACTGTTACAGTACATGACTGTGGCCAAAATCAATATGTTTGACGGACACACAACAATCAGACTTCTTTCACCTGATGACAAGTTCACTATTTTAAACCATTTTCATAGCATATCTGGAATATCTTCAATCTGATTTTTTGATTGCTTTTTGATACGAATGCGACAATTACACATATTGTACACTGCGTACTTTAAGTATGTTCAACAATACTAGACCTTTCAACCATTTTTATTATCAGAAAAATCCATCCATACTTACATTAATTTATGTTGATACCACACATTTGTAAAGAAATATTTAAAGTATGGTATATCCTGTACGCATATAAATGAACAATATTTGGACTTTTAATTTTATACATACAATTGTACTTTCTTTACAGTACACATTACACTATTTATAAGTTGACATAAAGCAGTGTCGTCATTTTGGCATTAATAGGTGGCATTAAATGCAATATGGGAAGGTACATGAATTGGCAATCTATAAATCTGCGTAATTTAAATGCAAATCTTGAGGTCATTTGCGGTATTGACCTTTTGAGGTCATATAGCGTATTGTCATTTCGGGTCATTTGACATAGGATAGCAACATTAATGTAACATGAATGGATCTTTGTGTGAATGACTCTATGTGCTGCAAATCACTTCGTTTACTGGCAAAAGTGCATTCTAGACTCATTTTAGCGGTAGGGTATTTACGTTTATTAGCAAGAGTTTTTATTTAATTACATTTCGGTTACAGCTGTATAGTATTTTCGGATTATTTGTGAGTATCATATGGATCGTTCCTATTTTTTATGATACACATTATTATAAAGTACAGTAGTAGCGTTCCACAAAGATCCCAAGTTCAAAACTCAGAACCAAGAAATAGGTAGACGTATCTCTAGCTTGTGTTTGTTGTATTTTTCTATTGTCTTCCTTTAGTATTATAGGATGGAACAATCGGTAAGGTCATATATTTTCCGGTGCCTGTTGAAGTATAGACCCTTGCACGTGTGATGTTTGTATTGTGTACTGACATGTTGGAGCCAGTAGCTCATTGGTAGTGCTCAACTTCTGATCTTTGGGTCCCAGGTTCAAGTCTGGCTCATGGCAGATTTGATTCAAAACATTTTTCCTGAGTTACTGTAATTCCCTTGGGTAAGGAACTAACCTGTTAAGTCGCATTTAGGTCAATTTTAGGAAATAGGTAGCCTCCGTAGAAATACCGCCGGCTTCTTCCTCTCTCTTCAAGTCATGGAATGTAAAAAATCCTCCCCACATTCGGTGGTTTTCTCCAGGTATAGAACTACTTCCCACCATGCTACCAATAATTAGGTTACTAGACGTACATGTGAATATGACATAGTCACATAGGTTGCTGCATTAGCCAAGCCCAGCCCATTAAGATAATGCAGGGAGGTATACATGCACATGCCACATAGGATTTGGTTGTAGACTACTCCACACCGGGATAACTCAGTTGGTAGAGCGTAGGATTTGTAATCCAAAGGTTGCGGGTTCGACCCCCGGCCGGCACATTATCAATTGGGTTTTTCTCTGTGTTCCCTGGGTAAGAACACATTCCCCTGCCTCAGTTTACCAAGCCTGTAAAATTGGTACTGATTGTACATATTCCTTAGCTGGAGTACTATGTATTGGTTGGGGAGTAAAACCATGCATATAATTATTATAATTATACATTGTAAAGGGATCATAGTATGTTGATGCCTTGCTCACGAATCACGACTACCCTCGCATGGTAATGGTATAAGACCGACATTTGCTAGATCGAGAGATCTGAAAATGCGGCATATAAATGTCAGTCTTTACTTTATTACTTTACACTTATAAGTTATAACCACCACACATTGAGTGACACGACCTACCACAGCCCCACAGCCCCACACACCACACAACACCCTTCACCCATAAAACACCCACTATCCACTGTACACTATAGAAATAACGTACTGTTGATGGACATTGGACATAGTCCAGTGGATGGGATATCATCTAACCTGGTACACGTGTGATGTTAGGTTGTCGTGTGGTAGCCATTGTTTGGTAGTAGTGAAGCTCGGCTAGAGACGTGGTCAATTGCTTCACCAGTACGAGGCACATTATGGCGAGGATAATAGCGAGTACAGCACACACCGTTACCATGACCTCCACCACCAGCCGAAACCTCCATGGCTTTACACTGACTTCTGTATGGGTTGACATCATGGGTGAAGGCTGAAATTTACCATTTAATATAACTCCTTGATTGCCAAAGATGTATTGATACGTCATAAAGTGACATAAACATAATATGGCGTATAAGAGTGCCAGCAGTCAAGGAGGCAATAGGACGTACGTCGTACATGTATGATTAAAAAGAGGAACGATGGCATCTCGCAGAGTTGTGCAACTGTAGCGCGATGCGGTATTAGAATTCTCAATTTCTCAGTGCCAGCCCTGGATCAAAAGAATTGTATGTTGCCTGGTGTGATCTCTATGGTGTCATTAGGCGAGGTATCTCACATCGTGCATCTGTTTACCCAGCTTTAGTAAATTAGTAGTCGGTACCACTCATGAGTGAACATTGGTTGGGGCGTAAGGATGTGCGATATTGTAAGGATGAATCATAACCCTTAACCACTTGTCGCAAACATCACAACATGCCGCGTACGCCGTACATGATACAGTATATGAGAATATAGGCTGTCCAGAGAAATTATAGGTTTGTATATTACTGCATATCGTATACTAGCACCTACATGTAATCGAACATACACATTTGGCTATCAAGATTCCTTCATAGGCCTATAGTACTTTAATTATAATTCTCTCATTAAATAATATATACTGTTCGGTATTATGAACAACTAACTGAGTAATACAATGATGCTACATTATCTATACCCTTACCGACTTACCGTTATAGACGTGTATTTTTTTCACTCCTTTAACGTATGAACGGGGTATAAAAAAAGAATGTATAGGCTAATACATTTCAAATTTTCAATCATATTAATTTACATGCTCGTATATTTTTATTCTCATGGTCTGCTATAAGATTAAAATTATATATTAATATATAATTTCTTTACTATAAAATTATAATTGTACTTTATTATTCTCTTTTGTACTGTATGTTAGTTTATTGTTGTGATTAGATGAGCGTGTAATTGTGTATTTTATGAATTTTCTATATAGGACGTGGATTAGCAACTTGTTATGTACTTGCAATTATAAGATACTCTATGAAAATTAAATATTGTGCAGTATAATATCGGTATTAGGTAGTCTTACCTAAAACCTGTTGAGCTAGATATTATGGCATACCGTCGCATACCGCGGGTCAAATGATTCAAATCAGCTATCTAATAACTCCAATTTCATTGTTGTATGGTGTGTCAGAACCTATGACCCACTGAATACAATCCTGAGTCACTGTACTGTTGCTCGTATTTATGTATCCCAGAGACTGACGGATATACCTCAGAACGCCCAAACGCACACACCACTCCCACCATATGACAGCGACTCCGATGATGAATCATTTCATTAACTGGTTCGTTGATTGATTGATTGACTGATTTATTTACTTCTTCCAGAAACTAAAGGTAGTCCAGCTGAACGCCCAAAAGCACACGCCTCTCCCTCCAGACGACAGTGATTCAGACAATGAATCTTTTCATTAACTGGTTCATTGATTGATTGATTGATCGATTGAATTACTTCTTTCAGACACTAAAGGCAGTCCTGCAGAACGCCCAAAAACACACACTGAATGATTGATTGATTAGTTGATTGAGTGATTGATGAATCAATCGATTGATTTACTTATTCTACCAGAAACTGAAGGCAGTCCTGCAGAATGCCCCAAAACACACACTGAATGTTTGATTGATTAGTTGATTGATTGATTGATTGATTGATTGATTGATTGATTGATTGATTGATTGATTGATTGATTGAT
>WNLI01107970.1:0-10531 GCA_025802215.1 Wirenia argentea
TCGCCATCGCGTTTTTTACGTAAATTGAAAGTACGTCAATCACTTCTACAGAAAACGTATAAACCCAGATAGGGTATGTTAACTTCTAAGTGTTATAGAACGATACATAGGACCTTCCAAAGGACTAGTTCTGATTTGCAAGATTTGTGAAGAAATAATGAGAAAAAACCTGAAAAAAACATGAAATACAACTAAGGTCGTTCCGTAAGCGATATTCAAATTAAATAATTAACTAGACACTAATAGTGACGTACGCCGGTGTACCGTGCACTGACTCATATTGTAAAAAGAGGTGGAAGAAAGAACGCGTCTAATCTATCTGGATTCGGAAGACCCCTACAATGAACAGATATGAAGGGGGGGGGGGGGGGGCACCTCTACGACACTGTGCTGACCCGGATATCATGTGATTGTAACATCATAACAACCACCGGTCACTCCTAGATGAATCTCTTAGTATGTGGGAGCAAAACGTTGAGAAAAAAATCGTACGGTGGGTGTGTAAAAACTAAATTTTATGCTAAAATTAAGTATAGAGCATTTTCCAGTATGGAACATGATTGCAAAGCAAACTTTATGCATACGAGGGATGGTCGAAAAGTTCGTAGGCTCACCATGAAGTGAAATTAAATTCAACACTTCTGATGAAAATTTGTGTGTTTTTTGTAGAGATAAGTTTGTGTGTGACAGTTCTCGTAATTTGTTTTAGCATGTCAATACATGAGCTCAAAATGTGAAATTGAAATGGTTGTTTCATATTATTGTGGGTTTCAAGTCATTGATTAGCATAAATTTTGTTTGGAATTGGTAACATCAGACTATTATCAGTGTCAAACCATGAACAACTCAACTAGGCAACAACTAATTTTGAATTGCGGTGACGCCAAGTCACATCATATGTATCTACCGTCGATGACTTCGTCAATCACCATGACTAACTCTACCATACTGCGCGTATACAAGCAGTGTGGCACTGACAAAAGACATTATGTGGACTTCAAGAATGTCAATGTTGAAAAATAAACCTCAAATCATTGCATTCCTCAATGGCATCATGGAGAGCCTACGAACTTTTCGACAGTCACTCGTACTATGTGACTAGTGCGCTTGTTATCCTGTTCATTGTAGGCTATATTTACACAGATGAGACACAGTGGTGTTTTGCCGGCTGGACTCGAATCATTGACAGTTGCTTTAAGATTTCCAAGTGCGACGATCGAGCAGCGTATCGCCAATACTGTGAGTACAGTGTGTATATTAGGAGGCCGCACTCCAACACAATTTAATTTGTGTATCATGTCCTTTTATCAGACCGTAGGCCTGTTTCGGAGAAAGAGGCCGGAGGACGGTTGAAACGTGAGTTAGTTTTTGAATTTTGTAAATTTTCAAAATATTTTTGTCGGAATGATCCTGCGCAGTACATGGCATTTCATAGCGGCGATAAGGCTCTGAGAATATAAATATTTTGTTATTACAATATTAAGAAAATGTCTAGACAATAGAATTATCTCAAGACGTACGGTCTTAGTTAAGCGATTCATGGTAAATTCGTATTTTTAGCCATAATTAAGTGAGCAAAACAGTTCAAATTTAACGATTCCTCGCTTTTCGTGTCACGTGACATACGTGAAATCTATTCACGCGACCTTTCGCGGGAAATCTCACGCGCTGTACATTAGTATTGGTACTAGTAGCGAATTAATTTCGCGCCGTATTCGAAATGGCTACTGTTGGTGTCGCGTGACACACGTGGGATTTCGCGCCAGTTACAAATCACACGATGGAAACTGTAAGCTAGTTGTTGGTGCAATGTGAAGTTGTGGACACTGCACAGTGTACTCGAATGATTTTGTAAACACTATGCTAAATTGCTAAACACGCTCCAGTGAATCTGGTGCATTTCTAGGAAAATAGCCTGGCCTAGGTAAATGTATTTGGGCCTAATGTATTTTAGACTTCAGTAAATGGTTTCAAGGTCATGCATAATTATGATGAAATTCAACTACTACTAGCCTAGGCATTGGCAAGGCACTACGGGTCGTGTCACGCCCTGCTAGTTTGCTATGCCTCTACACCATCACCGCGTCAGGCACACACCTCGTCAGGCACACACCTCGTCAGGCACACACCTCATCAGGCACACACCCCGCCAGGCACACACCCCGTCAGGCACACACCCCGTCAGGCACACACCTCGTCAGGCACACACCTCGTCAGGCACACACCTCGTCAGGCACACACCTCGTCAGGCACACACTCCGTCAGACACACCTCCCGCCAGGCACATATCCGGCCAGGCACATAAACCGCCAGGAACATACCGCGCCAGGCATATACCCCGCCAGGCACATACCCCGCCAGGCACATACCCCGCCAGGCACATACCCCACCAGGCACATACCCCGCCAGGCACATGTGCCGTAAGGGACACGCCCCGTCAGGCACACATATCACGTCAGACACACACCCCGTCAGGCACACACGCTCCTATGCACACACCCCGTCATACACAGGTATAATGGGTATTACGAACAAACCCCGCCAGGAGAGACACACGGGAGGGACACAAAAAACCGACACCTACGGGAGATATGCACACGGGAGGGACGCACACGGAGGAGATGCACACGAGAGGGACACATGGGAGAGATGTACACGGGAGGGACACACGGGGAAGATGCATAGTGCATATGCGAGGGACACATACGAGTGATAATGCAGGATGGTCTGCCTGCGGCCTGCAACCATTTTTGCAGTGGCAAAAATGCCCCTACTTAATTTATCATTTTTAAGTCAATAGGAGCGGAAAGTTTATTTGGGTACAGTGAAACCTCACCTATCCGCCACCTCTATCCTTCGCCACCCCCACCTAACGCCACACAATTACTATTTCTTTACTTATTACTGTCATTTTATTACCTCTCTTTATCCGCCACCTCACCTACCGCCAAATATTTGACATGTCTCAGAGATGGCGGATAATCGAGGGTTCACTGTATGTTAATTTTGTTTATTTACGTATGCTAATGAGCTCTGAGCGCATATTTTTTAGCTCACTTCGCGATTGAAATTGAATGGTGCGTGGCCTACCGATGGTGTATACGTGCCGAATGTGCGCATGATGTTTTTTCTGCAAATCTTGTCAAATAACACAGATTTTACTAAAAAAAATGCCGATATATCGGAATATAGTCTCGATTTTTATGTGCAACTTTGCTAGTAAAATACGTGCGGCTTACAGGAAGTGGTGTTCTCAGACGTTCGCTACGGTTATTTTAGGTCACATTTGAGCTTGAACCAAAATAGGAGTGATGGAGGCCTTAGTTGCGATCGCTCACCTGAGATATCAGTATTACACAAACGGAAATTACTGGAATAGTAGGTATTAGACTGCGAAACTTATAGGGGCATATCAACTACCATAAACACCACAAAAGCACATGCAAGGTTTAAATCTATAGCACTATCACTTTAAAGTTGTGGATCGTGATTGCTATACTTTTTGTGGAGTTGGACTCTCATGGCGTGACACCTTTTTGGATATGTTACCATGAACATGGTACCAATGACCACTGTATCGATCTAACTTAAATTAATCATGCTTGAAACTGTAGTGATTGGATGCAGCTGATCATGGCTACCACCAGAAGTCAGACCCTTGATGGGAGAAGGTGATGTATAAGTTGCAAAGTAAAGCTGTATCTCTAATAATAGGTTATATAAGGCTTGCTAAACTTTCCATGTTTGTAGTTCATGAATGTCATCCCCTAGTTATGAATCATGATGTAAACCAGCATTTGACAGATCATGAGGTCCAAAAAGCGACATACCTGAATCCACTTTACTTTTTTACTTCGTAATTTGCTTCAGCATGAATGTACCTCAATTTCAGAACAATTTGAGTGTTCGAGAAATGGCAGAAAATATGGGAAAGATAGAGTTTGTTGAAATTATTGATGAGGTGAGTGAATATGTAAATATACAGGGTGTTTTTTAAGTAACCAGACACTTTTATACCATATTATAACATACGATATATCAAGCATTAAACAGTAACAGGTATTGAAAAATTATACAAAATCAGAGCACAATGTCCTAGCTAAGTGTTCAACCACTAATATCTAAAATGTAACACATAAAACTAGTGTAATAACCATTGGAAATTGAACCCCGTTCACCTCAAGGCAACTCTGTCTACGACAACGTAAATTACGAAATACTGTATAGACGTTGTTCGTTGTAGCCAACTTTATTGTCATGTACACTTGAAGATTCCATGCAGATTCTCATGTGCACAATTTGTCGAGGGGAGTATCCTGTTAAAACGAAAATACACCACATCCATAAAGTATGGATTCAAATTCATCGCTCACTGTCTCTGTACAACGCATGTTTCATAATTTACACCTACGTATACTGAGTTGTATTGAGGTTGTCCGGATTCATTTCCAACGGTTATTACAGTAGTTTTATGTGTTACATTTTAGTTATTAGTGGTTGAACACTTAGCTAACACATTGTGTTATGATTCGGTCTAAGTGTCCAATACCTGTTACTGTTTAATGCTGGCTACATCATATGTTAAAATATTGTATAAAAGTGTCTGGTTACTTAAAAAACACCCTGTATAGGTGATCCATACAATAAGAAATATTGAGGAGTATATTGTATATGATTTTTTTTGTTTATAATCTTGTTTAAGTTATACAGTATACAATGCATCAATAAGATATAGGTTGTGCATTATATAGTAGGTCATAAAATACAATATACAATGTATACAGTAAAATTCAACACTAACACTAACTAACAATTGTAACATATCACAGTAATCCTATACTATATATATTTGAATAAAATAATATGCCACCAATAATTATGTTTTTTATATTTACTATTTTATATTACTTATTATATTTACTGTTTTTTCTGTTCTTTCTGTTTTTGAACATTATCAACCTCTATATCGTTCCAAAATGCGATTCTACTGACACGAATAAAACATTTAAAACGATAACACTGTTTTAGACTAACACGTACATTTATTTAGCACGAGCTTTCAATTATAAATAGTATATATCAAGTAATAAATTTACATTCACATTTTGATCGGTGTGTTCTATTATAGTTAACTGTTGTTAAACATTAGGGACGACAGAGGAGTTCAATTCAAAATCAGGTAGAAAATTAAGATAATAAATTAACTTTCTATAATATCTGCCTGAAAAAAAAGCAAAATACATTAGAAATATTTTGTGTTTCTCGTTTTTAGAACTAACACTGTCGTGTATCAATATAATAGTCACACGTGTGTGCATATGTTACGTATTATTCAATAGTTACACATTCCCCTCTATTATCTTTCTTTCTCTCTTTCTTTCTTACTTTCTTTCTTTCTTTCTTGTATACCTTTCTCTCTCTATCCCTCATACCAAGCGTGTAATACTCAACCAAAGTTCATACTTGTCAATCATCCAAAACTGAAACCGGTAATGTCGTAGTGCGCATCTGTCGTTTGTGCGGCTGCGTCACATCTGACTATTTCCTACACAAAGTGGCGTCGGAGTACTACTAGTGGCGAATATGTTATTGTGGGGGAAAGGATGTACATATAGGTAGGTATGTATATGCCGCAGCTTAAATCTCCCTGTTATCTGTTTTACAATGTTTTATTGAACTCATACATGGGCCTACTATAGACACATGTCAAATGTAGATATACATGCCACACGGTAGGCTACATGCAGATTGTAGAATATAGCCTATACGGTACCAATAGGGCAAACAAGTTTACGTCTCTTTTATTTCTCGCAATCTTATATTAGCAAACAAGGAAGTTCATCAAAATCGTCTTGTCATGTGTGCTGCATAGTGTATAGTAACTATAATGTATTCTTGACATTATTTACTGTTGCCCTTTATGATCTATGTTTAGTACATTTGGGCTATGTTTAGTGCCCTACAAGAGACTACCAACGAGGATTATTTGATCTTGCCCAGAATGTATCTCGAAGATAACAAATTCTCTCGAATAACACCACACGCCATGATACTCGATTTGAGTTGACAATGTTGCAGCGCATGGCATATTATAATATTTCAGCTCATTGTACCATATTTCTCTCGACTGTGCCTCGGAAAATATGTTTAGCTTTGATGAAGTTGGTTCACTGCACCATGTCCTGCGCTCTACTGGTGGGTAACACCGAATAAAAGTCTATAGTCTATGATATAACATGTATCGCTGCAGTAGCCTAAATTATACAACCTGCTTTAGCGGCACATGATCATGTTCGTATTTCACCTCGGTTTACCGTATTTCGCTCGGCTGCGTCTTGGGAAATGTAGGTAGACTTCGGTGAAGTAAGCTTAGGCCTACTCTGTTAATAGCCGATGTTACGTAATAGTCATTAATGATGATGACATTGTAATCATCATCATTAATGACTATTACGTAACATCGGCTAGATGT
The DNA here is from genome assembly GCA_025802215.1 of Wirenia argentea. NCBI lineage: Eukaryota > Metazoa > Mollusca > Solenogastres > Pholidoskepia > Gymnomeniidae > Wirenia > Wirenia argentea. Next base: position 6,473 of record WNLI01107970.1, read on the forward strand.
ACAATAATCATAATGTAGGCTATAATAAATTAGGCTAGGCCCTATACATAATCCTGGACTGCTTTCACATAGCCTCTATAGTGTCATAGCAATGCAATTCATGTAAATTGTTTATGTAGTTGGGCTATGACAGCCATGTAGGCTAGCTATAATAATTTGTTATTAGTTTGCATTACGCCCTATATAATGGCATCCCGAAATCTGCATTATGCATTATCCCCATGGCCCTGTATTATATTATGATAATGTGATAATTATACCTGAGTTGCATCTGTTGCAAATAATGGATAATGGATAGCCTAATATTTATAAATTTAATATGAAAATCACGAGTTTGGAAATCGCAGTTAGGATTATTGCGTCGTGTGATAGCCTACCTAAGTTTCATTATATATACCGTATAATGCTATATGGCACAAATATGTGCTAAATAATCGTTACAATTATGTATTTAGGCCCAAATAATTTGAGACGTGTTAAATAACTTTTTGTATCACATTGTGTTTCGAAATCATAACATAGACATGAGGACTGCATTATAATGACATTGTCCGCAATTGGAAGTCGTTAGCGGCTGTTATCACATGTACACCATGCCTGGACCATCTGCGTCCAGAAGCCATCTGTTTACGGTGGGATGTGTGCTTGTGGCTCAGTTGAACGGGAAAGTCGCTACGTCCGGGGTGAGATTTACAATATTATAGTCATAAATAATGTACTATAATATACTATAGATCATTATATTTTATATATCTTGTTTTGTTTACATAATGTACAGTATAGAGAGTGTAAGAAATAATATAGGTTAATACACAGAGTTTCGCGTAATGTTTAGCATAATTGTCCGTGACTAAACGTATATTTGCCTCTTACTCGCACGACGATGGACACATAGGCGTTATACGTTAGTCAGCGAAAATAATGTTATACATTAGGCTTTGGTAGACTATATTCAGTTTTAATATAATATTAAGTGGTTGGATACCAATATGTATAGGCTGCTACACGTCTCTACTGTATATACATTTTTCAACTTTCGATGGAGAGCAGGGGAATTTTAAGACGGAATTCGTGCATTATGCATAGTTTGGAATTTAATATAATATGTTAGGTTCGTATGACCTTAGTCATATAATAATATCGTAAACAAAATTAATGAACATTATAATTCACCTGCACCCATACGTGGACATGTATGCCTTTGGGGCATGACTATCTTATAATGTAGGCTATGTATGAGTTACTGGTGATATAGGTCTACGGTAATATCCCCGGCCCCACACGTCATAAAATGAACTTTTAACATGCAGCTTCGGTAAGCTTCCGCATATACTGTAAAGTTAAAATTATGTATTTAAAGTGAAAAATCCGTGTCCACTACACAGAAGGCAGTGTCATAATATTGCATACTGTTTTAATGATCGTAGAGACATACCTAGTACTTGCTCTAACATAGAATAATTCTTGTAGGCTACTAGGCTATAGGTAAACTATACTATGCTGTATATTATTTATTTATGGGTGTTATTTTGTGTGAAAAATGTGAACATCTTTACAAATTAAAAGTTGGTCATTGTGGCAAAATGTGTCAATTTCAGCTCGTGGTTTTATTAATGTAGTTGACTTTGTGTGGTTGATATAGCCTACAGTAGGAAGAATATATTATAACATGAGGTGATGTACTACTAGTTCACTATTGCTTTCTCTGAATGGATATAATAGTAACAGTATATCAATATTAAAATGAATCAATCGCCAAATTAATGAGCAAGGTGGATTAAAAAAAATAATTATATTTAATGAGCAAATTTTTCACGCTTTCGTGCGTCTTGACTTGACCAGACACGTAGAATAAGTTAGTGTGAATTCATTTCTAGGCCATTCTGGCTTATTTGGTATCAATAATACGAATTTGTGTATAAGTTAGTATTATGCTGTATTAATTTTGATTATGTGTGTGCAGTGACTGTACGTACATCTTATACTGTATAGCTTCTTATTTTCTTATCCACGTTCACTGGTCTGTAATTATAATATAAGATTGACTCTCTTATTAATGGCATAGTATAATAACTTTTGTGTGTTTTTATATTGTTGTACTGTATATATACATTTACAGTATATGACACATAGCTATATGTTACTTAACTTACTTATTCTTGTGTATTACATATTTATCTATATAAAGTATATATGCCTATATAACGCTAATAATACGTCATTATCTTGGTTTTGTTTGCATAATGTAGGCCTACAACATAGAGTGTAAAAAATATATAGGTTAATAACTATTTTTTCACGTAATGCGTAGCATAATTGTCCGCGACTAACACGTATTATCGCTAGTTCGCACGACAACGGACAAAATTACGAGTTAGCCAATGACATCTTATCTACTTGTAGAATAAAATAACTCTAAATAGTATTTCTATACACTTAGACGTGCTATTTTTTGTGCGTATATATTAATATAAAGTTTTGTGATTGACCACAGATGCCTCACCTGCCCTACAACCCACACAAGCCCAAAGACACACCACCGTGTGAGTAACTCATTTCAGTTTTTAGATATTTAAGTTGTGATCTAAATTCTAAAAGGTATACGGATTACCACTGTAATATTTCGCAGGTATCTGATTGATTGGGTTAAATGAATGTATTTTATATACAATAGCAACCAAAACGGAAACGGAAAACTCAGTTCAAATTAGTTCCTGTTTCACTTTAGGTTGATACTATACAGTAGGCCTACATACATCTTGGTTTCAGAACACATGTTAGGATAATATGTTCATATGTTAAGTTCATACCCACCTTTGTACTGGTGTGAAAGCTGTTGATGACCAATTAACATTTTGGATGTGGTTGACCACCTTCCCGCAGCCACTCTGGTAACAGACTGAGTTAATCTACTTAGACACATTATTATCACTATTAGAGTTCACTAATTCATCCATGCACGTCCCGTTCTCATACGTAGAGCTACAGTAACATGATTAATTCTTCAAACCATCAGTGTATTTCAGACTTTTATATTAGACACAATGTGAATTAAATATGCCATAGGCATATGATATGCAAATTCAAATTCTATGCAAAATAATTATAACATCTGCTGCCATTTGATCCGAATACACATCCAGGTCACAGAGTCGTATTATAGCTTTATTTTCAATGATAGTCTAATATAGGGCGTCTCTAACCCACAGCCGCAGCAGCTGCTATAGGCCTACTACTGTGACTATATAGCACAATGAATCCCTTAGGCCTACTATTATTGTTGCCCAAGTGGGTCGGATTTATCAATCATTGGATACACATTGTACTTTAATAAATATTATCACATGTGTGTGACAAACCAAACTGTAGGCCTATAGTGTATACATACGTACACTTCTCATTCATCCGTATGTCGCGTTGCATATCCTTCGAATCTCAACAATCGAAGACAGGGTGTGCTGGAAATCGGCCATGCTCTGTCTCCGCTCGGAAGGAACGACTGCAGTAGCAATGCGAATCGCCTGAGCAATCAAGCTACACTTGTTGTTACGACCAGAATGATATTGCGTACGATGATAGACTGAGATCCTGGGGTTATTCCGAGCAGGCAGCTAGCTCGTGGCCACAGTCCACGAATACATTCGAATGCTCCAAGTTCCATTTTATATTCATCAATAGCCTATAACCTAATATTGATTTTGTTTATGACATCGACATTATACAGGTACAGTATTAACAAACAGAACCTGTTGAAGAAACAAAATAAAAATATTAATGCATAAACACACATTTTTGCTCGTGCGTATCTTCCAAAATGTTAATTGTATTCGATTGACAGGTCTAGGTGTTGAAAGTGAAATAAATTATGCAAATGATTGTGTCACAGTGTCACGCTGGTGATAGTTTGACCCGACATATAACAAGATAGTAAAATGATCTACAGATCATATCCTGACATCCTCCATATTGAGTAGTTTTCATTCAGGCTATCTTCGAGGATGTGAGGAATAATAATTATAATATGCCCATTAGTTAACATTTTAAACTGGTTTATTACTT
>WNLI01108081.1:0-10530 GCA_025802215.1 Wirenia argentea
TATTAATCATGTATTTTGTTTTCAGATCAAATTAAATTGCAATATGATTAGCGAGGTTTTAGATTCCTTCGTTCCACAAATTTGATTATTTTTACTGTAATGTTGACGGAATGGAGGCGGCGCGTCTAACACGACGATCGGCTAAAGGAAAACTAACTAGGGCCATCCGAACTGCAACCAGTCTAATAGAGGATAAGCGTACAGATGGTGAGATTACGCGTGCTCTGGATCTTATGAGATTGGCGTACATTGAGCTCTCAACGAAACACCAGAATTACTGTGATCTGCTCTCAGATGATGTACAATACGATGAGGCCGAAGAGTGGATGGAAGAATGCAGGCTGACTGCCGTGTCCACTGAGGTCACCATTGCCGACTACCTGAGAATGGATCCGGGTAAAGGCCACCCCATGGTTGATACGGCTAAAGGAGATCAACGATTCACATGTCACGGCATTCAGGCAATCTCGCAGTCAGGATCTCAAGACCTAGCAGATGGAAACATGTCACATGTTGGAAATTCAAATGAAAGTACGGTAAATCGACATCGCACAACTGATCTGGGTAACCAGAAGATTACCATTCATGAGACACAACCTGATGCACCACAAGGTAACCGGAACCTACTGGGAAATTCGACAAGTAAACTAAAGAAGGATTTTATTCCAAAGTTTGACGGTAATGTTCGCGACTATGGAATCTTTCGCGCGGACTTCAAGCATGTGGTCGAACGTACCTGTGATGACAGAGATGCCATAACAGTTCTGAGGAGTTGTGTCAGTGGCAAACCGGCAGAGCTAATCCGTGGTATTACTAACGACTACAAGGCAGCATGGGAATACCTGGACAGCGTGTACGGGGATCCACGGTATGTATCGGATGCAGTCACTCACGATATCGCGTCATTCCCGTGCCTACACAATGGAGAGGACGTTCGCTTCTGCGATTTTGTTCATCTATTACGGAGAAGCTACTCGACACTAAAGGAACTGGAAAGACCCGAGGACATGAACAACAATCACATGCTAGCACTTGTCGAGCAGAAACTTTGTAACGAAGATCGAAAGGTGTGGGCAAGGCATCTTGTACAACAAGAACGACGGGCAACATTTGAGCAGCTACTGAGATGGATGAAGTCAGAAATGGAAGCCAGGATGCGTTCTTCGGCGCCGCTACGTACCGCTGTGCAGTCAGCTAATGTTGTTTGCAACGCCGTAGCATCGGAATACACGACAATCACGTACGGCTATACTCGAGATACCTGCTGGATCTGTCGGTCATGTGATCACTGGGTGGACCAGTGCGAGGTCTTGCGGCAGATGTCTCCACAGGAACGTTTACAGATGATAGAGGACAATAAAGCATGTCTGTGTTGTATGAAACTGGCAAGTAGAAATCATACACCAGAAACGTGCTACCGGCGGCGGGAATGTTCCGTAATGTGTGGCACACAGAAATGCAATATGTACCATCATCCACTCTTACATAATGCTGTGAATTGCAGTTCTGTTGGTATAGCATCACTCGCAACGAATACCGCTATACTTCCGGTTCTTTCGGTACGGGCACTTGGAACACAAGCTCGTTCAATCGTCGTGAATACACTTTTCGACTCAGGCGCTCAAATTTCGTTAATTCGAACGGAGGTCGCTACAAAATTAGGCCTTAAGGGACGACACCTGACCATTTTGCTAAAGAAAGTTGGCGGCCATGCAGAAGAAATACAGACCAAAGAATATACTGTCGCACTTCAATCGTTAGAAACCAGAAAATCATACGATGTCAAAGTAATTGCGATTCCGTGTATAAGCGAGGACGTCTGCGAGGTTACCGTCTTGCATCGTATGGCAAAGCAACTCAAAATCGGTGATGCTCACATAAACAGGCAAACCGGTCCTATAGATATCCTAATCGGGATTGACCACGCCCACCTGCACGTAGGTGAGACACGACAGGGTACAGGTGGTGTAGTCGCTCGCCATTCACCATTGGGATGGATTGTTTTTGGGTCATCTACCGGAGAACATTCAGTAAACGCCGTGTTACACATTGGCGTTAACACAAAACCTGAAATTACGGATATAGCGATGTCAAGACATGTAGGCTCCCCCAGGGCACATTCGTGTGTAAGTAACTGTCTAAATCGAAACAAATTGCAGGAAGAAAAGAAAGCTATTATTACAAATGATTTACCAAACAAGAAGCAACAGTTAAAGGGGAACGCGGTTGAAATACTCGAGGAATCTTCGATAAAAGACGATGATATGTCGGCATCTGATCGAATCAGTGCACAGAACTGCGTTAGGTATGATAGAAATGGAAACAAAAATATTAGTGAAGTAAGTACGACTCTCTCTACCACTCATGCTCTGAAAGGCGTGACAGAATCAACGGAAAAGAATGCTCGTATAGCCTATAGGGCAGACCCAGTCACTGATACATGTTCTCACATAACCAAAGATTATAAGAAGATAAAAGCTCCCGTGGACACGGCATTGAACGGGACAGACGATGTTCTACGAGGATTGGATCCACCTGAGTGTTCTGGACAGGAGAATTTTCACATTACCATTCCACTGACTGAATCATGGCCACAACATACCGACACTGTTATCAATAAAGTGGTCACCAATACAATGTCAACACAGAAACCATCCTTTTCAGCTTTTAAAAATCTGCTTTTTGCTGGAGTGATCATACTTTGTACTACAATGACTATTAACTGCACGATGAAACGGTGTATATGTGTATGTGGGAAATATGAGGCGATATTAGACGGGGCCTATGCAAGTGGAGTAAGGCCATATTATGCCTTGATTGTGGGATGTAATTCACATTCCACGCGACATAATATTATGTGCACTAACAGAAAAAAACGGTTTACAACTGATATCTTACAATGTCACAATGGATATTTTGAATCAACAACTAACAGCAGCAAACCAAATGCAAAATCTGCCATATATGAATCAATCAGAAGTCTAGATAACAAGCGGTCAATCGGAATAATCTTGGCAACGATTGTACGCGAGTTAAAATTTACCAATAATGACGTTCTGCATTCTGAACTCTTTATGAATCGATTGATGTGTAGCTATACATAATATTTGCCTACAGGTACATATCATCAGTTGAATGTCCCTGACTTGTTTTTATTAAATACTTTTATCCGTTTAGTAACGCACTGTTCGCCCCGGAGAATGGTTCGGCGAGAAACGACCTTTAACTGTCTAACAAATTACCGGACATGAGCCTTTAATATTAGTCTATAACATAATTGGAATTATGATGTCATCAAGTCATGATCACGTGTAACTATTAACTAACTGACATTCTGCAGACAAACTTCATTTAGGCTACTGAAGTCGGATCAATCTGATACTGTTACTGACCGTTTAAATACAGTGAACCTCACAATAGTTAGTAACGTAGATTAATTATGTAGCATAATATGGCAGTATGCTAAATACGTATAGAATATTTATATTAAGTATAGACCTACAGATTCAATGTATATTAATCATGTATTTTGTTTTCAGATCAAATTAAATTGCAATATGATTAGCGAGGTTTTAGATTCCTTCGTTCCACTTACTATAGCCACATAACAGTCGTACCTGTATGGCCCGCTCATATTGACTAATATTACATGGTTTTGAGTGAGACTGAGTAGTTTGGAGTAGTTTAAATTTATGGTCTTGCTCCTTTAAGCTAAAGTTGACCTTAACACGAAAATAGAATTTGACAGCACTGCCTCGATTAGCCAGCGATTATTTTGTAATGCTACCTGGTAGGATCCAATTCGCCGGCGAAGAATTACCCGGGTGATAAGTGTAATGTAAACACAACTTAAGGAATAAAACGCTCTGCTAAAAAAGGTATTCACACAAATTGACAACAAATTCAATCCAGGCCTTACCTGAGAGAGTATAGAGAGGATTGGTGGTGGTTCGTCTCGCAATCGGCTCACCTGCAAAATAATCAGGGGTGTTGTGAAAAACATGCAGGAATTTCGCAAATGCGGATTTGCGCGCCCGGGAAAAATCCCACGAATGGTCGCGCCTTAGCTTAGGTGGCAACCCGCAGCCGAAGTGCCCGTCAATTCATCATTGACAGGAACTGGCATCCTAACCACCACCATGAGGGTCACGGTGGCTTAATGGTGTGGGTTCAATCCCCTCACAATTGGATAGACTTTTACGCCATACTTAAAAAAAAATACACATACCTCAAAATTCAACGTAGCAGCGTACTATTGATGCCGAATATTCCGAATATGAAAATTAAATTTAAGAAGAGTTTGCCATTCTTAAAAATTCAGCTCTATTTGTGCCGATATTTAGATGTTAAAAGATGCTCCTATCCAATAGTATAATAGTATGGCCATTTTGTCACTCCGAGAATAATACGATGAAGAAATCAACCAAGGAATGACATCAAATGTAGTCATTATTGAAATTTTAGTACGGCTAAGGTGAGTGAGGCTATGGACACGACATTTTAGTAGGAAAGAACTATTTTTCCCTAGCTAGAACTGTATACTTTAAGTGTAACTACGTGATGGCTTACTATAAAACGACGAGCTTGGAGAATAACGTCGATGTAAAGCTTTGGCTACCTTGGCGCTTCCGTAGCGACGAAAACGTTGTTGTACCCGGGTGTAGAACCACTGGCCTCGTTGCTTGGTTACTTCTCTGTAACATAGACACAATTTGTACCTCCACGAAGCCGTAAATAGCCGCCTACGATCCAGACATGGTTTCATAAACAGTACCGCTCCGCTAACAGATAAACCCATGCACGACTGTCGTCTTGGCAAGAAACATGGTCAAACACGACAAGCAAGACGACTATGGTCTGAAGGCAGAGGAATGTTTACCACCCGGGAAAAACCTGCCATGGATGTTATGGCTGACAGCAAATATAGTGCTCTGTGCAGCCACTCCCGCAGCCAAAAAAACAATGGGGCTATCGATCATCTGATACCTGTGCCTGTGGTTCGTCACCTTGTGACCTCGGACACCTATTACACCACTGTGAACACTTCGGAATCCACCCTGACGCAAACCACAATGAATGACACAATGACTAATTATTGATTGAAAATGGTATCGGACAGGATATGATGATCTGCAACATATAACATCAGTATTATGTCAATATCAGTCTCGTTGTTTGGTTACTTCTCTGTAACATATAACATCAATACTACTGGCTGAATAGTTTCATCAGGTAGGTTTAATTCAATGTTTGAAAGTTCTTTATTACACTACCAAACAACTGTGACCAAACTCAACGGTTTCGGTGACAGCCGACCACCATTTTCACAGAATGACCATTCACGTCATTGCGTCATGTTATAGACTGAAACAACTCCAACGTAGTGGACCGTGAATCTTTACCGAAACCACGCGGTATTCGTGAATCCATCTGGATAAAACACAGACCCCACGCGATGAACCGGGACGAGGGGGCTATCAACTTCCAGACGTCTGGTCGAGTCTCATTCCCGCCAAAACATCGGACCACAGGAATGCTGGGACGTCGACGCAGTGACGTGTAGTGTCATTCTGTGGAAATGGTGGTCGGCGATCACCGAAACTGTTGAGGTTCATAACAGTCGTTTGGTATTGCAATAAAGAACTTTTAAACATCATACCACCTTGTTGTACACGGGTTTAAAACCACTGGCCTCATTGGTTGGTTACTTCTCTGAAAAAACATCAATGTCAGAATGAGTATATGAGTATACTGTATATCACACCACTACCCTGTAGAACACACATCAATGTCAGAATATCACGTCATAAAATCATCCCACCTTGTTGCGTATAGCTCTACTTTGTGGATATACAGTTGGGCGGATATAGCCGAGATGGTGGTGCTTAGGATTTAAAATGCCAACATTGCGGGTTCAGCTCCTGACCGGCGTAATATTAAAAAATGTGCATTTTTTATTGGTGTTTTTCTAGCATCAGTTTAAATTTCAAGTTCAAGCTCAAAATATTTTATTCAACACAACATAGTTTACCAACCTGCCGTACAGTATTTATGATTTAGACCCCCAAAGCAGATGATTAGCAGTCTGATGCAGACAACCAACCGATTGCTGACCGTGCTGGGTGGAGATGTTTCCTGCATGGGCTGCCAATGATCGACGACGATCAAGACTAAAGTAAATCTCTAAGTTCGCAGCCTGGGTCTGGCCTGATACTGCTGGTGCGATGTCTGAAGTTGAACCTTAGTTCAAGTTGTTTCACTACGGCGCACAAGGCATAATAATGTAGTGTTGGTGGCTTGTCCTTCAACATACAGATGTAAAGTCAAGAAAGTTAGATGTTATCATGGTGGGGAAACCGGATAACCCGGAGAAAACCACCGGACGTGAGCAGAAATCTTCCATTACGCAAACGCAGAGGGTAGAAGCTAGTAGAATTCCTACAAAAGCTACCCAGTCGTCCCCAGCTGCTCAATTTAGCCACTGAACTAGTGGAGGCAATTAGGGGTAAGTTCCGTGCCCAAGAGAATTGCAGAAACACAGGGAAAATGCCACAAACATTTGCCGCGACCCAGGCTTGAACCCGGGACCACCGACACTGTAGGCGAGCACTCTACCACTGAGCTACTGTCCCCTGTAACAGAAATATAACAGAATCAATACAACGTGCTCACTTAATGCGACATACAGATTAATAATTTACACTAACATCCGATAAACACAGTGTGTCATGGTGAAATGGAAATCGGTTGAGGAAATTAAATCGGCCTATGTCAGGGAATCTCAGACTGGGATACACATATTTTTCCACAGAGCCAATAATGACAATGGTATAATTAATTACCACACAAAAGTGAAACTAATAGCCTTGACCCACCAAGAAATGATCTCATATTAACCAGATAATATCCGCTTAAAAGCAGAAAAAAATCTACTCCGAGACAGACTGAAACTGAGGTGAAGTGATGGGGATTATTTCTATGTAAAAAGGATCCACCTACTAGAGGTGCTTTGAGTGTTCCACCTCACCTCACTTCAGTTCTAAAATCGCTGTCAGTAAATTATACGTTTATCGATCCGCCTGTAAGCGATTAATTTCGTTACATGATGCAGCAATGAAGGAGTATCATGTGATAAGAACAGGATGTTATGTCGGCTACAACTGGGGTAAAGTGCTGTAGTTTAGTTGATGTGTCAACCGTACACAAGTGAAGTGAGGTGAGGCGAATTATTTTAACACAGTTGTGAAACGGTAGCATAACTGAACTCAGGTGAGGTGATGCGAATTGGTGGGTGAATGGTATTAGACGTATGGAATTTGGAAACCTTGATTTTTATTACGGGCCAACATACAGTAGTAGTTCCAGTGGTGATTTTCCTGCCATAGAGAGATGATTAGGCGGAATTCTGCTAAGTCAGACTTTTGAGAGTTGAAAGCCCCCTCTTCTCGATTTTAGTAAAGGTTTATAAAGGATTCTGAAATTATATTTGAACCACCCCTGGCAAGGCAACATCTACTTGATCTTGATGATGACCAAACGAGTCACGTGACATCAAGGACAAAATGAGAAAAGCTGAAAATACTCAGGCATTTACACGAATAGCCCAGTTGGTGGAGCGTAGGATTTGTAATCCGAAGGTTGCGGGTTCAACTCCCGCCAGCGCATTGTCAATTGTGTTTTCTCGGTGTTCCCAGGGTGAGAACACATTCCCTATCCTGAGTTTACCAAGCCTGTAAAAGTGGTACTGATCGTACATATTCCTTAGCTGGGGTATGTATTGGTTGGGAAGTAAAGCCAGGCATATAATTACTATAATTATACATTATAAAGCCATCATAGTACGTTGATGCCTTGCTCACGACTACCCTCGCATGGCCATGATCTAAGACCGGCATTGGGTAGATCGAGAGATCTGAAAATGCGGCAGATAAATGTCAGACTTTTACATGACACGCATGTAAGTTATCTCGAAATATACCTTTTATTTCTCGTCAAATATTGTAGCGTTTTGTGTCAGATTAAAATAATTGGTAATTTGTAGTCATGGGTACGATAGTATCGTGCTATTTAACGTATAAAGTAATCTAAGCAATTTCAGCAACAGAATATTGATTGCCTATCCTTATATACAAGGATTTAGTAGAGTATTTTATTCTATGAAATATAAAGGTGAGTAAATTGGAGTTTTTATTGAGAAACAGATGTAATGTAATAGGCTACACTTAGATTCATGAAGTAGCACTTAACTAATTTTACAGGCTTGGTAATCTGTGGCTAGGGAAACGTGCTCTCACCCACAAAGCACCGAGGTTTCACTCAGAGCAATTTTCAGATAAAACACCTACGTACAGTCTGAGATTTGAATCCACGATGTGGGATGCCAAATGAATGGTAGCCCTACACTTAATCGCACTGAGCTACAGCACACCTGCGGAGAATGAGTGGTAGTCACTAATACTGTAAGTCAACCGATTCCTTGCACCACATACTTAGAACACAACACCACATAGATACGTCAAAAATAGGCCTACACACCAGTCATAGTATGATGATGATGGCATCTGCCATGATGATGGCATCAAAGATAATCTACAACTACTTCTTATAAACACAAATCATACATCAGAAACGAATAAAGAGAGCATCTTTAACACAAATTCAACACATAAATCCAAGTTTATCAACATCTTGCAATCGCTTTTTTATCCAAAGAAAAGTGGACCTAAATTGTGACTGGCTGATGGATATGATGTCTCCGTTTTTATTTTTAGTCCACGAAGGGGACGGAGACTCGGAGAGGCTCGTTTATTGTTGTTGTTATTCTTGTTGTTGGCATTAACACATTACTGAATAATGTGACATGAATTGAAAAGTACTTACGCTAGGGACTTGACATTTTGCACATATTATGTTATTGTCAGTACTAGTTTATTTTTACATGACTTTAAATTCAGAAAGGCAACTCAGGAGGTAAACTCTCTGGTGTCGTATCTGGAATATGTTGATGATCTACCTTTCATCTTGTCATCCTTCGATGACATGACTCGCCAGTAAGGACCTTGGCTACCGTGTCTGTTAGATGGGATCTTAGTTTGATAAATTCTGAGTCAGCCCTACCAGCGAATTCTTCTTGAGAGCGGGTGGAGGGCTTTTGCTACTTGGAGCACTGGATTGCAGCAAATGTGTCCATCGACAGTGAAGTGCAGGCACGCATTAACCGGGCTTCCCGATCATGGGGCTGCCTGCTCGGATCTGTCATGGGGCACAAGCAGTTATCTGGGTGTACCAAGTGTAGGTTGTTTATGGAGCAGAGATATTACCCATATCAGACAGCGTACTGTATAACATTGGTGTGTTCCAAGGCTGTTGTTTGTAAAAAAAGTAAAAAGTAAAGTATGACATTTATATGCCGCATTATTGGACCTCACGATCTGCCAAATGGCGGTCTTACATCATGACCGTGCGAGGGTAGACGTGAGCAGGGCTTTGAACGAACTATTGATCCCTTTACAATGTATAATTATAATAATTATATGCAGTACTTATAATTTATAATCAGTACCAATTTTACAGACTTGGTAAACTAAGACTAGGGAAATGTGCTCTCACCCACAGAACACTGAGAAATCACTCAGAACAATTGGTACAGATCAAGCAGATATGGTCTTGATCAGTACTGAGAAGTACTGATGGGGAACGTAGCTATTCGGCGCCAGCATGCCCCTAACAACACAAGTCATCCCTCAACTCAAATTCCTGTGTTGCTACGGAAACACTCATCAGTACCCATTTCCAGCTGGATGAACCAAGCCTATGGTTTTGCTGCCTTTCCCAAGGACACATGGATAGTTCGGTTTGGGAATTGAACCCACAACCGGGGTTCGAACCCACGACATTCTGCGTACCGTGCAGATACGATCCCAAGTTTGAGGCATGGAGCAGTCACTTTCCCTGGGCATCCACAATTAAAGTATAGACATGTTTACTTACCAATATATTATTGCTCTTTTTCAGACTACTGCATTCATGGGATAGGACGTTTGGGACCATGTACTACTCAGGGGGAAACAAAGGATCAACCATACTTCTGTCTCGACAGTCAACACTCCAAAACCGGGGGCACTTCTCCGATTTTGGGTTTTAATGGGTTGTATAGCTGCATAAATGTAGAATAAAATACAGGCCTGTACAAAAAAATCTTGAAAACCGTCCAATAAATACACAATTTATGATAAGCTACAAAGTGGACATTGAAAACCAGATATTCAAATTTTAATTTTGTATCTCCTTTATAGTATGGGATCTATGCAATATTTAACTTGAGATTTCTGGAATCATTTAAAATTTTTAATCAGATTAGCAATCGGTACAAATGTAGACCCTCTGGTTAACGGTACCTTGTAAATTGCATGCTCTGTATATCATTGTTTGACAGTTCTATACTGCCGACTGCATATAAGAGTAGACATTAATATAATATGCAATAATTATGTGTACGTCGATTATAAATAATATATTAAGTTGCATGTT
>WNLI01108192.1:0-10529 GCA_025802215.1 Wirenia argentea
ACTGAGTGGCGAAGGGTTTTTGCATACCTGATTTTATCAAATTCAATTGCTTTGCGCTGAGTTATGCTGAGGTCTCAGGATTCTTTCCACTTTCTCAAATAGGCGGCTAAATCCTGAAATCCCTGCATGGTCTCAAAGCCAAAGTCCTCTACTAAATGGTTGGCTAGATCAATAGGGTCTTTGTAACCAATGAAAGGTGTGCTGCCCTCATCGCCGAAAACTGTGTATGAAGAATCAGGCCGGATTAACTCAAAACCATGCTGATCCAGCTCGAGATGTTTGATCATCTCCTCACGAAACACCAGTAAGGCCCAGGCACCGACACTGTGTTTGTAACCCTTGAATATTTCTCGTGTGGCCGCCATGCCACCAGGGCCAGCAGTTTTCTCCAACACCAGTACTTTTTTGCCAGCACGGCTCAATTCAACTGCTGCGGTCAAGCCATTGTGACCCGCACCAACAATAACGACATCGTAGTCACTCATACAACTCTCCAAAAATAAATGAGACATAATACTAATAATGTCTCATAATACTCAGATTGAGACATAAGTCAATTTTCGTCTCAACTTATTTTTAAAGAGTATATTAGTAACTTAATTTCTTACTCAGCAATCAAAGTACAATCCTCTAATTCCCATGTATGAAAGATATGGCCAAGCATTCAACTACCGATAAAATTCTTAACACCGCGCAACAGCTCTACCTTGCTAATGACGGCGAAAAGACCACGATGGAAGAAATTGCCAAACAGGCAGAGATCGGTCGTGCCACACTCTATCGGCATTTCGGTAATCGTGACGACTTGCTAGTGAGTTTAATGGAGCGCGAAGCTCGATCCATTGCTGTGAAGATGCAACCAGCGCTATTACCTATTACAGATCCAGCAGACTACATAATTGAGGGAATAGTTCTCTCTGTAGATGCGGTAGCAAACAATGAACTTTTTGCACTGATATTGCGACCCGGGAACCACGGTATGAATCCCTTGTTTTTCCAATCAGATCGTCTCACTCAAATAGGTTTGGAGATCATGATGCCAGTGGTCGAAAAAGCGCGCTTGACCGATAATCTTTCAATCGATTTTGAAACATTGATGGAATGGATTTTTCGAACCCTTATTTCCCTTATCACTGTCCCCAGCCCAAACACAGAGAATAAGGATCGATTACGCAAAATGTTAAAACAAACATTAACCCCAGTATTGACCACCTGAAATTTCGCAAATTAGGATCTGTTGTTTAAGGGTGTAGTGATTTCAAAACGATGCAGCTTATACTGTACTAATCAATGTTAGAGTTTCCGTACCTTTCAACATAAGTAATTGAAATTAGCGAGGTCTGCAATGTCGTCAAAGAATTTACATCGCCCATTTACTCCTAATCCGGAGATGATGTCGCTGAGGCCGGAAGTAAAGGGCATGGAAATCAACGGGCTTGACGAAACGGAGGTGCGCCGTCCATCCATGGTCTTTTGGGCCCCAGATCCAGACGACATCGAGTTTGGTGAGGTCCAGAAGTGGTTTTATCGACGTGAACCGAAAGACCCAGAGCTGATGAAGGAGCGGGCGAAGCGAAAGGCGATTCTGGAAGCGCCTATGCCTGAGCTTAATGATAAGCCTGCGAACAAATCTCCTGAGGAGTGGACCACATCATTAGACAAATTCGTGGATGAAGGGCAGTGCGAACGAGTGGGTGTCACTCGAATGAGGCCAGAGTGGGTGTTCGATCATCATGAGACCAATTTCGAGACAGTCGTCATGCTCGGTGTTCAGCACAATTACGAGTTACTTAAGTCTGCGCCTGACCAAGTCGCAGGCGCCGATGTCACTCGGCAATACGGCAGGGCAGCAGCTGCGGCTAAAAACTTAGCAGGCTGGTTAATTGAGCAGGGTTGGGATGCCAAGCCGGTAACTGGGCCAATGGTCGGTGAAGTCTTGATGATTCCACCTGCGCTTGAGTGCGGCTTTGGTGAGTTGGGTAAACATGGTTCTCTGATCAATCCTGAATTTGGGTCAGGATTTCGCCTTGGCGCCGTTCTTACTAATGCTCCCTTTGCAACAACACCTAAGCGCGAATTTGGAATCGATGATTTTTGTTCACGATGTCGCGTCTGTGAAAACGCCTGCCCACCGATAGCAATTGAACCTGAAAAACAGATGGTCAGAGGTGTGGAAAAATGGGCAGTAGATTTTGATAAATGTATCCCTTATTTCGCGGAAACATCCGGCTGTGCTATCTGTATCGCTGTTTGTCCGTGGACACTTCCGGGCGTCGGTTTAAACCTCGTTGAGAAATTGTCGCGCCGAGCTGCGCGATTGGCAGAAGAAGATTAGATTTATCAGCAACTCTTTTTCCTTTAACACTGTGTAACTTGTCCAAACGTTATCAATGCTACAATCTGCGCCCCAAGCTCTCGAGTTGCGGACTTAGTTGATACTAGTTTTCGCGATCGACACGAAATTTATAACGAACTAACTAATACGGAATGGCTCTTATGATTGAACTTAATTCAAACAAACAGAAACTAAAATTAACAGGATTTGCCGTGCTCACATTGCTTATGGCCGGTGTATCTAATCCGCTCTACGCTGATCAGGCAAGCGCCAGCGAAGCGACTATGAGTGACAAGCTGAGTGAGCATGCAAATTCGCCTAGCCGATCTCAAAAGAATCGAGCGCGCAATCAATATCGGCATCCAGTCGACACGCTTAACTTTTTTGGTATTAAGGATGACATGACGGTTGTGGAAGTGTCGCCAGGCAGTGGTGCTTGGTATACCGAAATATTGGCGCCGTATCTGCGCGATAATGGCACCTTCTACGCGGCTAGTTATAACCCCGATTCAGAGAGTAAATATCAGCAGCGCGGTTCAGCCAAGTTCAATGAGAAAATGGCAGCCAATCCAGATATGTACGACAAAGTCGTGCAAACTGTTTTCGATGTACCTAATCGCATTGAATTAGGTCCTGACGGTGTTGCTGACATGGTGCTGACCTTCCGTAATTTTCACGGTTGGGCTCAAGACAAAAACGAACTAACCAGCTTCAACGCCATGTATAAGGTGCTGAAACCGGGTGGCGTGCTTGGTGTTGTGCAGCATCGAATGAATGAAGACACCGATGACGGCGGCAAGCCAGGCGATCTCGGTTATGTCAAAGCATCCCATGTGATAAGCACAGCTGAACAAGCTGGTTTCGAATTGGTAGGGCAAAGCGAGGTAAACGCTAATTCAAAAGACACTAAGGACCACGCAGAGGGTGTTTGGACCTTGCCACCAGTGATGGCGTTGAAAGAGGTTGATGCAGATAAATACCGAGCGATCGGCGAGAGTGACCGCATGACGTTGAAGTTCGTTAGGCCGCTCTAAATAACAAAGGTGCTCAAAGCAACGGATTGCACAGCTTCTCTAGCTGGAACGGGTTTTAGCGGAGGCGCTGCCGGCGCCTTCCGCTTTTAACCGTTTTTTACCAACCTCGCATAGTCGGAGCGAGGTTTTCATACGCTGAGGCTTTTGCTGCACCCGTATGCGTGACGGTGAAGGTGGCATTTTGTAAAATGGGCCCAGATGCTCTCTCGCACATCCAGACTCCAGTAACGGTGCCGGTTGCGGTTGAAGCTGCAAATTACCTGAATAAGTGAGTTCAACCTCGCACCGGCCGAATGCGTCAACGTCTTGAAGGAATAGGCCAGACGGGAGGGAGAAGGCATTGTCGGGCCCGACGATAGCGGATGAGCCAGAGAATGAACGAAAAGCCACAATAACCTGTTGCTGGCCTACTATGCTTCCGGTCACAGTTAATCGGAAGGTCGATTCAAACGGAGTCTCGTCAGCGCCACCGCCAGTGAATGTGAGGATAATAGGACCTTCGTAGACCCCGGCTGGTATCATAGAGACGATTGGAGCTGCCGGCAGGCTAGCAGCGCCGGAATTGGACCCACCTCCGCCACAACCTACGATCAACAGTGTTGTGGCAAAGATCAAAATATATCTTAGATTAGTCATGAATTCCTCGATTCCTTTTTTCCTGATATTTGACGAATGGGCTCCATATTCGACGACATCCACCCAACCCTTCACCCATTCGCCGGTACCGTTGAAGCATACCAATAAATTGACGACCTAGTTATGAGTCATTGAGCTTCGAGACAAGTTTGCGTACGCCCAAGCGATAGCGACTCAGTGGTATTCGACTTACAATAACAAGCCATGGCATTCAGAAAAAGTAATTGAAGTTTTAAGTTCTTATGCACGCGCAGCGAGAAACAAAATTGATACCTATTGTTCACAGGCGACCCGACAGTGAATTGACTGTATGAGCACTCTAACCTATCGTCCGGACATTGATGGACTGCGAGCAGTCGCCGTCCTCAGTGTACTGTTTTACCACCTTAACGAATCTCTACTGCCCGGTGGATTCGTGGGCGTGGACATCTTTTTTGTCATCAGCGGCTATCTGATAACTAAGCTGATTGTCAAAGAGTTGGCCGACACTCTGAGTTTCAGTTTCAAGCGGTTTTATATTCGGCGAATCCGGCGCTTGTTCCCTGCTATGTGCGCGACTTTTGTGTTTTGCCTTGTGTTATCGGCAACCCAGTTCTCTCCACAGCACTTTTCTGATTTCGCCAGTTCGTTGATCTACGCACTGCTCAGCGTGAGTAACTTTTTCTTTTGGGACACCGCGGGATACTTTGATTCGGGCAGTGAGTTCAAGCCGCTTTTGCATACTTGGTCTCTCAGTGTAGAAGAACAATTCTATCTTCTTTGGCCCCTCACTTTGGTATTGCTCACACGATTGCGTAATGGGGCACTATTGGTCGGCATCATTATTCTGGCAAGCGTTCTTAGCCTGCTTGCCAATCATCTATTATTCGACAACCAACTGATGATCACTTCTTGGTTTGCCACTGAGGACAATCAATCTGTGTTGGATATTCATGCCACCGCATTTTATCTGCTGCCATTTCGTATTTTTGAATTCGCCGTTGGTGCTATCTTGGTTTTTGTTACGCCGGATAAACTGAACCGAATGTCAGATACTGTGCTGCTCTGTATCGGGCTATTACTAATTTTCTATTCGATTTTCTATTTCAATGAAGAGATGGATTTTCCGTCCTTTGCTGCGCTGATTCCCTGCATTGGTGCTGGCCTAATAATTCTTGCTGGGCCTAAGCATCCGCTTGCCTGGCTTCTCAGTAATCGCGTCATGCTCGGCGTTGGCTTGATCAGCTACTCCCTCTACTTGATTCATTGGCCCTTGATTGTTTTCTACAAATATCCCGATGTACAACAGTTTAACTTAGTAGAAGGGATGGCGATTGTTGCCAGCTCAATAGTGCTCGCAGGTTTGATGTACCGTTATATAGAGCGACCATTTCGATTGCCTACAATGGCGGTAAATGATGAGAGCAGTTCAGAGCGATCGCCGCATCGTTCCTTTCTTCTGGGTTCTGGCGTTGCCGCGATATTGCTTGTTGCGGTCTCATTCAACGCCATCGTGTCGAAAGGCTGGCTTTGGCGTTACCCTCCAAATCTGATTGAGCAGCTCTCATATACTCGTGCTGACTACGCCGATTTTTTCTGGAAAAACCTGCATCGTTATGAGACGCCGTTCAAACACAGCGGCAAACCCAAAGTGTTGGTAATTGGCGATAGCATGGCCGCTGATTTGGTGAATGCATTTGTAGAGGGCGGTACTGCAGCGCAGTTGGATTTAGTCACACTTAAGATTGGTGAAAATTGTAAGGCCGTGTTTGCGCTGCCGCTGGATCAGTACCAATCACTATACGGCGGCAAAAAGGATATTTGCCGTGAGCAGCATCAACGTATTTTAACGCAGTCAAAACTCATTGTGATGGCGGATACGGTCATTATCGCCACCTTTTTGGTTGAAGATTCCTTCGTTAAACCGCTGCAAGTAACCGCGAGGTATGTCCAGTCGTTAGGCGTGCAAAATGTCTTGGTGCTGGGGCAAAAATTGCAGGAATCTAATGGGATGGCCTTTTTGGCCAAGCATGCTTTCTCACCGCAACTTAGGCAAATACGAACGCCAGTGAATCCGACCGCGCAGCATATTAATTTCCAGCTGCAAAGCGACGCGCAGTTAATGGATTATCAATACATCAATCTGCTGCCACAGTTTTGTAACGAGCAGGGCTGTCGCCGTGTGACTGAAGAGGGTGATCTAATTATTTTCGATGGCACGCATTTGACTCAAAAGGGTGCGCGCTATGTAGGGCAGCAACTTGCAGGGTTAGATTGGATCAAACAGATATTAGGGAGTGCCGGCGGGTAGCAAGAGCGCCTTCAGCGCTCCTCTTTTTGTGGAAGCACATTGAATGTTAGAATGTCGGATTACCTGCATCGACAAAAGATGAAAGAAGCCTCCTGAAAGTAGAATGCAATGAACAAATCGCGAACACTAGACATAGAATCCGCCGACACTTTCGAGAAGATGGTCGGAGCGCAGAAAGCCAAACCTGGTTTTCCGATGGACTCCTATTTCTATCAGTCTGAGTTCGTTTATCGTAGGGAGCTGGAGAGATTTGTGTTTCGAAGCTGGCTGTATGCTGCACACGTTTCAGAAATTCCAGTTAACGGCAGTTATGTTCTGTTCGAAGTTGGCGACGATTCAATCATTGTGAATCGTGATTTAGAGGGCAAGATTAACGCGTTTCACAATATCTGCCGTCATCGCGGCTCGCGAATTTGTGAAGAGCTATCCGGTAAGCGCAGAACATTGGTCTGTCCTTATCATGGCTGGGCATACAACATGGATGGAAGTTTACGACCTCCACGCGATATGGGTGCTGTTGAAGGTTTTGATAAATTAAATTACAGCTTGATGCCGGTTCTCGTTGAAGAGTACATGGGGCTGATCTTTGTGAATTTTGACGATAAAGCTCAATCATTCCTTCCAACGCTGCAGAAAATTGCCGCGCCCTTGGGAGCCTATGAATTGGCAGATGCAAAAATTGCCCATCAACACACCTATCAAATCAATGCGAATTGGAAACTAAGTTTGGAGAATTATTTGGAGTGTTATCACTGCGCTAGTTCCCATCGCCACTACGCACGCAGCCATAGTCTTAAGGAGTTGTATAGCGAAGTAGAAGATCTTAACAATAAGATGCTGGCTGGAGCTGAGAGCAAAACAGGCATCAAAGGTATTGGCCTCGATCTAGAGGATACCTATACAGATGCTGAGCATTTTGGTGGCTGTCTCGCCAGTTCTCGTTACGCACTTTATGATGGCTATATTACTGGTAGCCAGGATGGTAAACAGTTGGCACCACTGATGGGGCAATTTCAAGGCTTTGATGGTGGTGTTGGAGATTTTCAGTTAGGCCCCTTAACTTTTATGCTCAATTACCCGGACCATTGTGTTTTGTACCGATACATTCCGCGCGGCAAAGCGCGTACCGATCTGAGTGTTGTCTGGTTTGTTCGCGGTGATGCGCAAGAGGGTCAAGATTATGACGTGGATAAGTTAACTTGGCTTTGGCACCAAACAACGCTTGAAGACGAATACATTATTACGCGCAACAGTGCAGGCGTATTGTCAAAATATTTTGAGCCAGGGCCGTATCATCCTGTTTACGAACAATACTGTACTAAGTTTGTGAATTGCTATTTGCACGAAATTGGGCTCTAAGCGTGAGCCGCTCCTCTTCTATATTTGCTGATTTGTTTGGAGAGCGCATGTTTATTTCCAGTAACTTGATTAACTTGTAGGTCATTATGTTGAAAACATTAGAACGAGATTGCAGTCCAGAACAGGTAGCCGAGCATCTTAGAGAAGATGGCGGCGTGATTATTTCTGGGTTGGTGGACGAAAAAATCATTGACGGTGTTTCAGGCGAATTTCGCCCGCATTTTGATGAACAAGGGCATACCTTCAGCAATGACTTTAATGGCTACAAGACCTTACGATTGGGTGGGGTTTTGGGTTTGTCGCGCAAATCAGCAGATTTGATAGCGCACCCGATGGTGATGGAAGTTGTCGATCTGCTGCTAAAGCCCCATTGCGAAAATTTTTCAATAGGCAGTTGTTCCGCGATTGAAATTCTTCCTGGTGAACAAGCGCAAGTGTTGCATCGTGACGATGACATTTATCCAACACGTATTCCGAATGCCGAATTTCAGATTGCAGCAATGTGGGCGATGGATGATTTTACCCGTGAGAACGGTGCGACTCGTGTGGTTGCACGAAGCCAGGATATGCGAGACATTTCCACTGTAGAAGAAGAGCAGATCGAACAGGCGGTGATGCCCAAGGGTTCCGTGTTGTTTTATCTTGGCTCGGTGATTCATGGCGGTGGTGCAAACGACTCTAATGCGTCTAGATCCGGTTTGATCAACACCTACTGTTTGGGTTGGTTACGCCAGGAAGAAAATCAATATCTCAGCGTTCCACGAGAAATAGCCGATAGTTATCCCGATCATGTGAAACGATTAATGGGTTACCAATCACACGGAGACCATTTGGGTGTGTTTCCGGATGATCCCGATGGTCATTGGTTTGATTCTTAAACAGCTTCTCTCCTAACGGATACGCGAAGAGTTTGGTTTTTCCTTTTTATAGTAAGTTCGTGAGGAACTTTAGAACTTAAAAAGAAAAGATGACATTTTGAGCATTTTCAAATACAAGGCGTTAAACAGCTGGTCCCTATTTTTGCTCATAAGTGGGCCGATCTCGGCATCAATGGTCTATCTGCTGCTCAACTCATCGTTAGATTCTGGAGAAGCGATTTCGCGGATGATTCAGCTATCCGTGCGTTGTGCCATTCCATTCCTTTTCATCGCCTTTGCCGCATCCTCAATTCAAACCCTGTTTCCCGGCGTGTTCGGCCGATGGTTGCTAAAAAACAGAAAGATGTTTGGACTCTGTTTCGCTGCGGCAATGGCTTGGCAGTTGCTCTTTATTCTGTGGCTAGTGACTGTTTATCAAGATTATTATATCGGTGAAGTCTACGTTCTTAGAGATGCGATAGAAGGCGTTATCGGTTATCTCTTTCTAATAGCGATGACCGTGACCTCGTTTAAATTTGGCCGGCAACAATTAACCGCAAAGAACTGGCTTCGTCTACATAAGATAGGAATTTACTTTCTGTGGGCCTATGCCTTTAGTACTTATTGGTGGTCTGTTTCTTTTTATGAAGGACCGAATTGGATTGATTACTCGTTCTACACCGCAGGTTTTGTGGCTTGGGCATTGCGTGCTGCAGCCTGGCGTAAGAAGAAAATCCCAGAGAGCATTGGAATCATCCAAAAATTAGTGGGTTATAGTGTTCTTGCGACTGGCTTGTTTGGGGTCGTAAGCGGTCTAATGTGGCAACCGCTTGCGGATCAATACTTGTGGGGATATGCCCTAACCGAACCGCTCGAGTTGTATCTTCCCTATTGGCCTTTTGATCCATACTTACCCCTATTTGTGATCGCTGCTGGGGTTTATTGTTTGACCGTTTCAAAAGCTCGATGAATCTTGCCGAGTAGAATCGTCCGAATTGAGCTTGGCAAAGAGGCGTAGTCCCAGGAGCACGCTGCATAAGGAAACGCCAATTAGTAAGCCTGCCCAGAAACCGTAGATGCCATAGGACTGACCCCAAAACTCAGTGCGGCCCAAGCTGTAACCCAAAGGAAACCCGAGCAACCAGTAGGCGCTCACTTGCAACATCATAGGAACTTTGGTGTCCTCAAAGCCGCGCAAAGTCTGCGCAGCCCACACTTGTATCCCGTCGAGTAATAGAAACACAGGAGCAAACAGCAAGAGAGCACTCGAGAGCAATGCAATGTCACTGTTATTGGTGAACAGCGTAGGGATTAGTTGATTTCCAAAATAGGTTGTCGCGCCGAAACAGATGCCGATAATTAACACCATTGTTAAACCGGCACGAACTTGATGTTTTAGGCGATCATAATCTTCTAGGCCGAGACTGTTGGCAGCCCGGATGGCTGTGGCTTGGCCTACGCCCAAGCTCAACATCACGGCCAGTTCAGCCACTTGAATGGTGACTTGATGAGCACCAATCTGCACTGTTCCAAGTGGCGCAATCATAAGTGCCGAAAAACTAAAGAACCCGTTTTCAGCTACTAGCGAAACACTGATTGGTAGTCCAAGCGCTAAAATAGCTTGCCATCGCTTTAGGTCTATTTTCGGAACAAAATACAGAAACTTATAATCTTTGAAGAACGAGTTCTTGGAAACGTAAATTAGACAAGCAGTGGCCCACAACCAGTAAATCAATGTGGTGGTGATTGCGCAACCCACGCCGCCCATTGCCGGGAATCCAAATTTTCCAAACACAAATATGTAGTCGAATATCGCGTTGAGAGACAGCGCAATAAGACTGCTTACTACCGCAAAGCGTATCCTTTCGTGGGCTTCAGCGAGACTCAGCAGCACCCAAATCACGGCGCTTGCGGGCAGTGAATAAGCAATGATGGTTAAATAAGATTCCGCCACCTCGTTGACCGCTGGCTCGGCGCCGATTGACGGTATCACGGGCACAACGAGCAATAAGAGCATG
>WNLI01108303.1:0-10527 GCA_025802215.1 Wirenia argentea
ATGGATCTAATAACATTGTATGCAAATTAGGTAGAATAAGTGGAAATTTGTTACCAAAAATCTGGTCCCGGCGAGACATGAACCTGGGTTTCCTGCTTGAGAGTCCTGCGTTCTACCACTGCACCATCAGTACTGGAGACCTTCAACCCATCACCCATAACAACGTACTTTTAGCAAGTTTTCCTTCTCGACAGATATTGTGTGTGTGTGTGTGCGTGTGGGGGAGGGGGTAATCCAGGTATTGGGGGAGGTTCTCGAATCAAATATTATTATATAGGATAGATATGACTAAAGAGGATATGACCAGAGGAGAAAGCAATAAGCATCCGATCGGTACTCGAGTATGTGTGAATTTCGATTTCGGATTTAAAAATTTGAACTCAACATCAAATATGATTCAAATTCGAACTGACCTGAAGAATTCAACAAATTCACATTTTGAAATTGTGAAAAATAGTATTATCCATTAGTTTATTTCAAATAATATTTCGGACCATATTTCCTTACTGTATGACAATAGTACCACGAATTTAGCCTCCGACAACAAGCCAAATACGCTATGTACGTAACTACGTGTAATTGATGTTTTATATGTTTGTAGTCAAAATTTGAATTCAGATTCGAAAAGTTGAATTCAAGGTCAAATTTTATTTGAATTCAATTCGAATTCGAATTAGATTCGACTGAAAAAGATCATGCCATGAACATAATTAATATGTTATTAATGATGATTATGATCAAGCCTAATTGCCCTGTAATCTTTATCCACAGATGAAGGGAAACATGGGAAGCAGGAGAACTGCCTGTTTCTATATCGAACCCATTATTGGTATGATTGGGGCTGCACTGCCACAAGAAATGACGCGGTCTTTACCTGTGAGAAAGATATATACTACTGAAAAAACGTTGGAACATTGTATTATATGGAACAGTGTATTATAAGGAACAGTGTATTATATGGAACCGTGTATTATATGGAACCGTGTATTATATGGAACAGTGTATTATATGGAACAGTGTATTATATGGAACAGTGTATTATATGGAACAGTGTATTATATGAAACAGTGTATTATAAGGAACAGTGTATTATATGGAACAGTGTATTATATGGAACAGTGTATTATATGGAACAGTCAAAATCTAAACTGTCTCACAAACTTTTACAATTTTGGTGCATACGTACAACAACTGTCTTTCATGTACTTTTATAATTTTGGCGGTACAACTTTAACTTTTTAATTAATTCTTTATTTATTTAATCGCGTTAAACCTACAGCCATACGGCTACTGTCTCTCACGCACTTTTATGCACTTTTATAATTTTCGTGCATAATACAACTGTCTCTCATGCACTGTCTCTCGTGCACTTTAATAATTTTGGCGCATACAACAACATATCCATGAACATAATATTTAGTACTTAGACTTGTACATGATATTTAGTCTATTATGTTAACGGTATACATAAGTAAAGTGATTTAGATCTACTCACAAGTACATAATATATTTCCCGCTATAGTACTAGAGCAATGGGTGACGGAAAATCATGTAAAAAAATATTTTGTCAAAAATCTAAATTTAGTACAGTAATAGCCCGCTGGTACACTTAGATTTGTAATTTGTTCTCTAAATTGCTCAGTATGACATTATATTTGGAGCAAAAACACTGGCATCCCTAATTTGGTGGCCGTAAAAACCTCGCCCATGTTTGCACGCTTATTTAAAATGTCCAGAGCCATAATCCCCAATGAAAATACACCCGCTAGAAACGTCTATCAATTCCTGATACACAGATATCAAAATAAAAAAATTGGTCAAGTATGAGCCGAGAAATATCCATTATAATATATGTTGGTGAAATACGTTTTTACGGAAAATTCGTTAAATACGGAAGTCATAGGACCATTACTTTTCATTTTTTGGAAATGGTTTGGGCAATATTTTACATTGACAAAAATGAAATTAGGGGTGGTGTACTAATTAGGAAAGGATGTTGATAAGCTATAAAAACAAACTTTCAATGAGAATCGGGCTAGAAAGTAGAAAGTGGACCTTTAATCGGTCAATGGTAGTAAACAAATACATAGTCCTTCTTACATGAACATTGAACAAAGTCAATTAGCTGCTAAATAATAATCATCTGTACATGGTTCTTGCACTGAACATAAACAGAGAATTGTGGACATTTTACTTTATTTTTATAGTGTATAAAGCATATGGCAAGTACTGTATGTATACTGATTGTAAAGCTAACTTTATGTATATATCATATTATTTTCCAAAATAACAATCATGGTTGTTGATAATATAATACGTGTTGCGTTACTGTACAACAGGTTATCCAAGTAGAATTAGGGGCGGGCCAAATGGGAAGGGTCGAAAGCATAAAATCGGGGTTGGAGTTGTCAAGACTAAAAATGTGCGGCATGGTCTACAGAATTGATCTGTATGTTTCTTATAACTCGGTTAGATCGATAGGCCTATTATATAGGCATATCAATTTGTGAATTTAAAATCATGGAGATGATGATGTGATGTAATGGGGACAGCATTTGTGACCCATTCTAGCTAAAGCAGTAGCATGACTGATTTCCAATCTAGAAAAACATAAAAAATATCAATATTTTCATTTTTGGGATTTTATGATTTTATCCAAGAAAAATCTTTTTGGTACCAAATACAGCAAGTTATTTTGGGTATTCATAACTCCTACTCAGAATAATTATGCCATATTTGAGGTATACCTCTATTTAATTATGCTAAAATAAAAGAACCGATTTACTGTCCCGTTTTTTTATATGTGATTTTCTCATAATTGCCTTGCCCAAGTATGTCCGATTCAAACTGACATATATTTAGGAGTTTTTAGAATATTTAGATGATGTATGTACCATTGTAAAGCTGTTGTGTTGCAGATTAAGACGATGTAAAAATAGCAAAAATGATATCTAGGTCATAATTATGTGACTGCTTTTGACAGAAGGGGTCACATATTGAAGTATGTAGATGTATAAGTTATAACGCGCATAAACCTAAATTTCTATAACAGTATAGGTACCTACCATCTTTGCTAGGTTCACGACCGTTTTATTTACATGTATAGGTATCAATTCAAGTACGTTATTTTATGTAATTTGATTATGTTAGATCCAATTTACATGTTTTCGTGTCATAATATCTTTAATATTTTTTGGGCTACGAACGAGACTTGGTATTTTTTTCTTGATATCGATCTAAAATGTGACTGTGCAGGTATCATAAGCGTGACGGAACCACCGGGAGTGGATCCTGCTACACAAGTGAGCTGGGAGCTGATCGTTACTCTAACTGACGCCGCGGGGACGTCCGACACGCAAATACTCTACCTCACCATCATAGACGACATCGACAAACCGTCCATATGGAACCTCCCATTTACGGTAGGCCTAGGCTCGTATGTTATACCATTGGTTATAACAATTTGTCGGGGTATTCAGAATTCGGTAGAAGTAAGAACGTTGCGTATACGGAGATTGATGTACAATAAAATTCGATAATGATAAAACGATACAGGGAGAGTTTGATAAAATTGGATTACCAAATCCATGGAATCATTTTGATTAGCTAAAGAGAATAAAAAAACTAACGAGTAACGAAAACTCAAAAGGCATCAGAGACAGGAGGGTTAGAAACCACATTGATTATTGGGATTGGGGGACGTCGAGCTATGCTACGCATAGAAAATGATATCCTACTTGGTCTGGTCTAGTAATGCGACAATTGGAACGATCAAATCTATAAATAAATAAAAATAGTAGTAGTATTTCGATCCTATTTAATATCATCGATGAAATTCAAGATATCACAATGATAAAGGTTGATTATGAAAAGTCACCTGGTTTGATCATTACGCGGAAGCAATTTCTTGACTATGCAATGACTATTCACAAGGAGCAAGGTTTAACGCTACGTTGCCTGTTTGTAAATCTGCGTACATTCGAAAGCTACAGTATCTCCCATGTTGCTATTAGCCGTGTCAATCGAATAGTCAACTCCATCTAATTGATTTTGACGATATAACAATATAATGTGATCCAAGATGCATTAAGGAAAATAACGGACTTAAAACATTTGCACAGAACCTTCAACCTTCAACAAATAGACTTGAGTATAATTTATTACCAACGATATATGAAAAACTGAAAATTGAAAAGATACTATAGTTTGGGATGAATATTTATATTATGGTTAAAGGCAAAGCAGTCCTATAGGCTATACTGTTAGTTATTGTGTGGCGATATGTGGTCCATACAGGTTTGATTGGCACGAGGGTTATTGTATTGCACGAGGCGTAAGCCGAGTGCAATACACTAACCCGAGTGTCAATAACAGTCCTATGGAACACCTAGCCATACCATAACGAATTTATCTCATACTTGAAAATACGCCAGCCGTTCCATAACAGATTTATGGTACGGTCAGATTATTTTTGGAACGGCTAATGTCAATACGGAAATTTATTGAACGGCGATTGACCAATCGGGAGCCTGCATTTTATTCAAGTATGA
This sequence comes from Wirenia argentea, assembly GCA_025802215.1. Taxonomy (NCBI): domain Eukaryota; kingdom Metazoa; phylum Mollusca; class Solenogastres; order Pholidoskepia; family Gymnomeniidae; genus Wirenia; species Wirenia argentea. The sequence goes on from WNLI01108303.1 coordinate 4,551, forward strand.
GATAACAATAATTATGATATTGTAAACACACCCGACACAGGAAGACCGTAATAAGTGCTTTTAGCGAATGTGTTTTTGTATGCATGCATTAGCCATAGAATAAAATCATTAATTTGAATTTATATGCCAGGACCAAAAATAAGATAATATAAAAAAAATCGACATCATTTTGTAAATAATTACACGAACCTTCGTAACCCCACACGGAAGTGGGGCCACATCCGTTCCGTCGCTAATGGTCACATCCATGACATGGGGTGTGTCACGTGTGTAGTCTTCCATACACGTCGTGTCCCCCGACCCACTAACCAGCTTCTTGATAGTAGTGGTTTGATTGACGATAATGAAGGTTATCGTCTTGGTCTGCCCGTCAATTATACATTGGTACTTGCCTGCAATTTGGTTGGTCGAATTATATCGTTTACATGGTGTCCGAAAAAAACCCGAAAGAATGTTAACGCCAACATACATTGGTACTTGACTGCAATTAGGTCCTTCACATAATGTTCTCAAACCTCATCTTGCATAGCCTACCGACCCTGACATGTAAAAGATCCTGTAGGCCTCTTTGCTAAAAAAGATGTCAGGCAGACCATAATATTTCGCCTATTTTCTTTTGTTTTTCCCCATCACCCTTTTAATTTTCAAGAGGCTGTATGACCAGGGAAATGGCCGCACAGGGTGCATGTCGTACCAAATTGCCTGTAGTCTATGTGTGTCACACCAAGTTTGGTCATGTTCCGCAATGAACAAAACGCTTATCATCAATTTGGTTGTTCGTCGAAATAATTATGTAGTCTATAGCCTACCGTGATTATGTTATCGAATCGATATACAGAGTGTTCGCAAACTCCCGGAGAAGTTAACGCCCACATTATACACATTTGGTAGGCAGGGAAGTAGGCTACATGTAAGTGGTAGGCTACACGTCAAATTCCTTTATGAAGAATCGATAAAATAAGTATACATAATATAGCGAGTATCAAAGAAAGGAAAACTAATTTTCCTTGCCTGTGAGGACTGGTCTCTCAACTGATTGATACAACAAAGAGTTGACTGGTTCCTAAATGGCTCAGTCATATTAAGCCGAGGAGACTAAGGATTTAAAAACACTAATGGAGAAATCAGTGGGTGGTATTACCTCGGTGCATGGGGGAAAGTTGCCAAGACTGAAAAAAACCTCTTACCAAGACTGAAAAAACCTCTTACCATTGACAAAGCTACCGTGCCTGGTAGACGCCATATGTTCTGTAATAGGGAGAATAGAGACCAAGTTAACGGTTAAACCATCGAAGTATAATATGAAGACTACTCGTATTATGGTCCCCTATGTGATGACTGCATTCGATCTGTGACTTTGACATACGGTTACTGTTGCATAAATATAAATAGCATTACCTGTTTGCACGGCATCTGCAATAACCTGCAATGTATTCACATACATACAGTTATTATAGTTTGTCACAGAAAGTTATAGAAACCTAAAAAATCGACGGCCATCGGCTGTCTTCTTCACAGAAGTTTCACTTGGCGGGATAGTAAGTAATTCTTGCAAGGAGTTATGGTTCGAGAGCCACGAGGGTAAAAAAACGCGTCTTTCTAAAAAAAAAAGATTCGCTACATCATATAGAAATTACGCTCCTCCAGACTTCAGTAAGTTGAAAGCCCTCCTCATAAACTCGTTTCGCGAACACAATGTTTGTGAGGTTGATCCACTGTTCAGTTAGTGTTGAGTATGTTGACCATGGCCGATTGTAAAAGCACAGGCATTACAAGACATAGAGATATATATACCAGTATACCCCCCCCGATCTACATACCCCACAAGTGAAAAAACACTATTCAGACTGCAAACTTGTAACCGAACTGTATCTCTGTTACCCCGAGCCTTGATTGCTTGGTTGAAAGTCCCAGGTTTGAGTTTCACTTTTTACCGCAATAAATCGCACTTACGAAATGTGTCTTTCTAAAAAGACGAGGAAATTATATGCTAATAAAACATTAGTACCTATATCGTGTTCATAATTGGTTTTTGTTATCTGCTCCCTGGTAATATTCAAGCTTCGATGAAATATTATATACTGTATAATGTATATCGGATATAATCCACAGATCTTCTCAGTCACTAACAGTAGACTATGACTAACCACGAAGAGAGCCCCTAGGGCCAGCGCCGAGAAGAGCTTCTTCATCGCGATTCACGACACTTCCTGGTCAAACAGTATTATAACCTGATTTGAGTAAAATATTAATTTTATTCATTCATGCTTAGATTCATTCATAGCAGAACAACTGCCATATACAGGGTTGCCAGGAAGTAATGAACCTTTTTTATCCTGCAATAAAATCTTAATTAATGGGCCAATATTAACATATTATATATTTTCATAGCGAAGACACCTGTAAGTTTTATTACCAATAGTCTATTTTTATAAAATACTAAAACTGTGGAAGTAATAACAGATAATAAAATAAGTTAGAAAAAAGGAAAAAACTTACAACGTCATAAAATTAACAAGTTGTCAACGTTTACTAAACAACATTAGTTTTCATTACAGTTTGTTTTCTCTGTTTTTCAAGTCGGTAATGCCTCTTACATGATGTGCAATTAAATAATATGGATACCTACTGAATATAATGTAGGAAACCTATACATTATTCACGTTTTCAAGATAATGTCCTTCATATGATATGACCACGAGCAATATGACAATTTGTCTATTTTTGTGAAATCTGAGGGGTTGTTTTTCAATTAAACATGGAACATTGAAAAAATAAACAAATTACAAAATCAATATACCTAATAAAACTTACATGACATTTTTTGTGTCCTCTCTATGACAATATATAATAATGTTAATATTGACCCATTATTATCAATTTTATTAAAGGATAAAAAAGGTTCATTACTTCCTGGCAACCCTGTATTTACCTCATTTTTATGATGTATAATTGTAGCCTATATATGTCTTTGGCTATCAATTCTTCAGTTAAATCATCCTTATTTTCAGGCAAAACTCATGGCAAAGAAATCGAGGTGACAATCGCGGGAATCGCCATGGCAACGAATACCACAATCGTAACTACGACAACAGAAACTACGACGACCGCCGCCATAACTATGACAACCGTGATCGTAGCTATGACAATCGTGGTAACTATGACAACAGAAATGATTACCGAGATCGGCAACCCCACCACCACGATAGATACCGGCCGTACAATAGGTGATATATGCATGCATATTGTGCATTTCCGTGTTCTTAGACTCATTGTGTTAAAAACACATTTTACATCATGATTATAGACGTAACAAGAACAAACTTTCATGTGAAACAAGAGTGATAGGCTGGTGGTTACTGTAAGTTAGGCTACAGTGTAAGAAATTTGACAGCTTGGTCTAATGAGTCTGGTACAAAGTCAAATACCGAAACCTAACACCAACAAATAGTACACTTTAATTGCGGTAATTTGTACATTTAATTAGATGTTCCAAAAAATGTGACTATAATATTATGTTAACCATAACAATAGTTACTGATGTGGATTACAAACAAGAGTTACAAGACCAGATTAAAATAAAATAATAATCACATAAATTACTAATAAATTTTTGGTTGATTTTTAAAATTATAATTAATTTCATTTTCAATAAGATTATTTTAGGCGGGTCAGAAATACCGGACTAATATAGTTGTACCATAGCATACGCAATACGCATACCATACCAATATATCTACTATACAATAATTTCACAAAAGAATCTCAGGCCATTCACACCTTTACAAAGGAAATGTTAATATTATGCTAACACCCTATTCAATTCCTATCTATCTATCGACTCCAAACGATAAAGTCATTTGCAAACAGAAGTCACAATACTGTGTATGTTATTGAAAGGTTAATGCTTTATATAAAAACGTTATAAATGACTTACAGCTACATAATATAGAATATGTAAATACTAAATATAAATAATGAGTTATCTACCATTTGTAAATAGTAGCCTACTGGTCTAGATAGAAAATAATAATAGTACTTTGGAACGGACATGATATACATGTATATTGTGAATATTTTATAAATTTAATTGTGTGCAAAATTCAAGTATGATGAATGACAATGTAGCTAAATTATTATGTAAATTATGTATCTTACAATATGGTATAATAAAAGAATAAGTTTGAGGAATTTATACATATATTTGTATGTAAACGCCCAAAAAATATAAATAGGTAGTAGGTAAGCCTTCATAATATTATGTAGGCTATTGAGAAACTTTAGTAGTCATATTATACTGTAACATTCTAATATCAACTTGGACATATTTTTTTGCATAATACAGTAATTAGAATTATTAGGTCTTCAATACTGTAATTTTTTATGTCTATCTAGTTATATAGCCCTTACATTTTAGGCCTAATATAAACTTTATCCACGAACAATCCATGGGGAATAACTCTGTACTAGGTAAGTCATTATATCAATTAATGTAAAGTAAGTTCTGTACGTGCTACAAAATTTTTATACAGTAGTTAAAATAATGTGCAGTAAGTACTGTTGTGGTTGTAGCTTGGTAATAGAGGAATGGAGATCTGATTTGAACTGGTTACACTTCACCTGACATAGTCCGTGCATCAATAGCTCAATCAGGAGTGTGTTGAATTTGTAATCCCCTATTATATGGTCGTATGTAAATCTCGACTCGTAATACAGGTCACATTGTCTTTGTAGATCGCATTGCTTTCTCTGGGTACTCCAGTTTGTCACCAACTCATTTCAGCCAATTTCGACTGGTCATAGATTAATTGTTCGTAGCTTAAAAGTTCATAGATTAATTGTTCCGTGGCCAAGATGTTGCTGTCGATCTATATAGTTATATATACTATTATCTCACTCACTGGGTGATTGTAGTCAGTCAAATGACTAAAACCATAAATAGTTATTAGTGTTGCCTTGCCAATTAAGTACATGACTATGGTGTGTGAAATATTGTACTTTTGTACTGATTAAAAATTTGTATTTGTAATCAGTAATCACATCCCCACAGAGTGCCCGATACTGAGCCGACCCCACAAGATACGGTTTCTCAATGACCCCAAGGTCAACACATTCAACCGCACGGTGGGCACCACAGTGACCTTGACTTGTCGGAGGGGGTATCGGCTGACAGGGGAGGGAGTGGTGGTGTGTGGCAATGGGGGTAGGTGGAACATGACAGAATTGCCTCGCTGCGTATTGGCTCCTACAGGTAGTAACTTATAGTCCGTCATACTTTATCAGACCTACTCAGTGTATAGAGAGGGTATCATTTGGGGAATGGAGTGGTGTGTCGCGATGAGGGGAAGTGACTTACTTAGTACTTACGAGTTCCTTGGGCGCCACGTGTCGCATAGGGCATGCACAAATATCCGCTATCCCGCCCTGTCCGCTGCCTTCCGTGCTGTCTCGCTCCAGGTGTTCCAACCAAAGGGACGCCTCTCTTTCTCCGTCATACGTCGACATCGTCATATGTTGACATGTATCTTTGGGTCTTCCAATGGAATGAGAGCCGAGAAGGTATCCAGTGGTGGTGGAGGGAGTGGGTTGTGATGGAGGAAAGTGGAACATGACTGAATTGCCTCCATGTGTATAGGGCCTATTGGCTTCAACACTTTACAAGACAGTGTAGTCTAAGGATACAATATCATCGATAACCCATTGGAATTGGCAAATGGTTATCTTGCAACCAGGATCCATCATGAATTGTGTGCAGCTTGTAAATCTGTTTACCTATCTGGTTCATGAATATGCATAATAGACGAGAGTGTCCTACCCAGGCTATGCTCCAAGAATATGTGTGTTCATTCTTCTCTCATGTGTAACATGATCTAACCACCAAAATCGAGAAGCCGTAAAAATCTCGAATTAGGGGGGCTCTATAAATCCAAGATGGCGTCCAAGATGGCCGCCAGAAAAATAATGTAAAAATTAATTA
>WNLI01108414.1:0-10522 GCA_025802215.1 Wirenia argentea
GCCATAACTACCCACACCACTCCCGCCATAACTACCCACACCACTCCCGCCATAACTACCCACACCACTTCCGCCATAACTACCCACACCACTCCCGCCATAACTACCCACACCACTCCCGCCATAACTACCCACACCATCACCACTCCCGCCATAACTACCCACCCCATCCCCTCACCTACCATCCGTCCTCCCTCCCACCTAATCCTCACACCCACCTCCCAGACACTTCCCATCCGTCCTACGCCCCGCCAATCTCGCCCCATCACCTCACCCACTGTCCAGATCCGTCCTAAGCCCCGCCAATCTCGCCCAATCACCTCACCCACTGTCCAGATCCGTCCTAAGCCCCGCCAATCTCGCCCCATCACCTCACCCACTGTCCAGATCCGTCCTAAGCCCCGCCAATCTCGCCCCATCACCTCACCCACCGTCCAGATCCGTCCTAAGCCCCACCAATCTCGCCCCATCACCTCACCCACCTCCCAGACACCTTCCATCCGTCCTAGCCCCCTCCAATCCCGCTCCATCACCTCACCCACCTCCCAGACACCTTCCATCCGTCCTAGCCCCCTCCAATCCCGCCCCATCACCTCACCCACCTCCCAGACACCTTCCATCCGTCCTAGCCCCCTCCAATCCCGCCCCATCACCTCGCCCACCTTTCAGACACCATCCATCCGCTTTTCCCCCTTCCAATCCCGCCCCATCACCTCGCCCACCTTCCAGACACCATCCATCCGCTTTGCCCCCCTCCAATCTCGTCCCATTCCCTCGACTGCCATACAGTCACCGCAGGGGGAATGAATCGCTTATCTCTGGTGGAGAGGAAGTGATGGCGTGCCAATGGCCATTTGATTGCGTCATAAATTATCCCCAAAAAATGGGAAATTTATTTTTAAGCCTTATTTTGTAAAAAAATTACCAAATGTTATATACAGGACGGCTCAGAGTTAAATGCTGCAACAACTATTTAATACTAGTATTCTACCAATTTAATTTAAATTGTGTATATGTATTTGTTTATAATTCATCAACAAATCTGTAAATTTCATCAATATATTCGTATAACATATAAAAAATTTGATCCTCTAAACGATCATTACAAAAAATATAGAATATTTGTATTAAAAGTCACAGCAACAAACTACTGAACTACAAAAGTATTAATGGTCATAAAATACCTATCTATAGAATATATCTATAGCTAAACAAAAACTGTTCAAAATTACTGCTGTTCGGTCATACACACTCTTCGAGACATGATTGCTGTTCATCGATGGCGCTGTTGATCAATCGCTGTGACATTTGTTTCAATTCTGATGTTATCCTTGATCCACCTCTAATTTTTTAATAAGAACATTCAAAATGTGTATGCCTTACGACAAAACAGAAATTACAGAATGGGACTCAATATCGCAACGATTGATACACAAAACCATCGATGAATGCCAACCATATCTCAAAATGTGTATATGACCGAATGGCAGTCAGTCCCCGAGCACGTTTTTCTAAGTGTCTGTTGACTGTAGGCCATACTTTTTAGCAATATAAGTCAAAATTTCGCGTAACAGTAAACTTTTAATGCCAAAATAATCAGAAATATAAAAAAATAAAAATGAACAACTGTTTACCGCTCTAGAGTGTGAGCTCTATTTATGCCGATTTTTAGAAGATGTTAAAAGATGTTCCTAGTACATGGCCATTTTGTCACTCCGAACTATGACGTCTTTTTATGTTAAAGTGATTTCGGGTATGAATGAAGAACCAGACCATTATCAAGCGCAATGGAATTAAATGAGCGCTTAACCAAAATCCTAAACAAAAAGATGTTATGTTTCCTTGGTTGGTTTCTTCCTCGTATTATTTTCAGGCGACAAAATGGCCATGTACTATTGAATAGTAACATCTTCTAAAAATCGGCGTAAATAGAGCTCACCCTCTAGAGCGGTAAACAGTTGTTCATTTTTATTGTTTTATTTTACTGATTATTTTGGTTCCAAAAACGTTCCGTTCCACATACATAAATTTTGACCTATATGTAGTGTATTTTGCTAAAAAGTATGGCCTACTGATAGCTATACTATAGATACAGTACATTCGGTAGTACTGTATATATAGTCTATGTGACCATGATAGCTATACTATAGATACAGTACATTCGGTAGTACTGTATGTATAGTCTATGTAAAGTGTGACATTTATTTATATGCCGCATTTTTGGACCTCACGATCCGCCAAATGTGACCATGGTAGCTATACTATAGATACAGTACATTCGGTAGTACTGTATTGTCTATGTGACCATGTTGTGTTGTCGCATAATTGGTTACTATGACTTTTAATGTGAATATTTGATAGATTTTCGTAAATTAACAGTCTATTATCATTTTGAGCACGCGCCCATGGTATTGGTATGTTATAATATACCAATGTCGTATATACCAATGTTCCTTATGTTATTTATGTGAACGTGGGTCAAACCGGGAACTTATTGAAGGCCCCTCGTGTAGTTAAAATTTAGCTTTACTGTTATCTACTACAGTATTATAGATTGCCAGACACTATGGCAATTATACATACGTTACAGCAGAGATGTACACTATAATATATAAAGATGGACTAGAAAAATCATTGTAATAGATAAATCACATGTGTAGAAGTGTAAAAACTCTTATATATTTCATGAATAATACTACGTTTGGAGTATCTGTTAATTCCTAAAACTTGCCGATACATACAATGTACAATGTTTTGTAATTTGTACGATATGCTTATGTCACTAATAAATACATTTTTCGTATCCGCTTCTTATTTCAAGAAATAATTTCAAGAAATATCGTTGTGAAAAGTAACATTTTATGTCGTTAAATGTAGCATCGATGCAACTCGGATTTTAAAATTATAGAATAACTTGACAATTTTATCGTTATATTTACAGTATTGTATTTTACTATTATTGTCTAACATATAATTTATAATAAATATTCACAATTTCACATATGTTGCCACTGTTGTACACCACATGACAAAAATGTGGCCCTTAATTATCAGGATAAATTGATATAATGTGCTAATCTAATTATCATTATTTCATTTGTGTTATTGATCATTTTCACATAGGCTAATAATCAATATAATCTGATATATCGGTTTATGTTTTATATTGTAGGTGTATAAATTTCAGTTTTTGAATCTATTTTTGCACCTGCATAATAATCTGTGTGAAGTGAAAAAATGTAACTTTTGAATTAGCCTACTAACTGATATAAAGTGGGACTGTACATTCTTAATACTGTATCACTGAGTGTCCAGTGGTACCAATATATAAACTTGAATAGCAAATATTTTTTACATGAAAATTTCTCAATTAAAAAATCACTGGAATCATTGCAATAAAGGAATTAAATAAACTTTTATAAAAACACTAATTATTATATCATACTGACCACATAACAATGTTGTAATATATTAATGGTAATTTCTGTGTAATATATAATATAATTATACCATGCAGTATACCAATAGTTATTTATATTAAGGGTATGATGTATCTATTATACCTAGCCTATTTGGTATTTCAAATCGTTTATTAAAAGTCATATGTTTATGATTTGTTATAGCACCCTACGTATATTGCCTCGAGATCTTTAAGTTGATACATCAGATTTGTATGTTTATAGCCTAAATGTCGGTTATAAATTTATATTTTTTAAATGGTTTAAAGATGTACGTTTCAGTTATAGATCACTGATGAATTTGTTTTTATGTATATAAAACTAATTTTCCATTATTATGTTATTAAATTACCTAGTCGATAGATTTTTTACTTTAGATAGCTAATAGCCTAACATGTTATACATTTCACATCAGCATACCATATTTTCCTCGATTGCGCCTCGCAAAATATTTAAGCTTCTGTGAAATACGACACCGTATTCACTGATTTACTGGTTAATTACTAATGTTTGTTACAGGCTAATATGTACTATCATTACTAACTAACATGTGTACATTATGCTATTTATGCGGTATAGTATAATTATACAGAACAGTATAATAGCCTAAATGTCAAATAAAAGAATTATTAATGATTATAATATTAATTTTGTATTTTGTTCTTTCATGTACCTCACTAGGCCTATGTAATTTAGGCCCATATACACCTGGAGAAAGTTATACATCTGGAGAAAGTTATACACCTGGAGAAAGTTATACATCCTATACACCTGGAGAAATATACACCTGGAGAAAGTTACACATCCTATATACCTGGAGAAATATACACCTGGAGAAAGTTACACATCCTATATACCTGGAGAAATATACACCTGGAGAAAGTTGTACATCCTATATACCTGGAGAAATATACACCTGGAGAAAGTTGTACATCCTATACACCTGGAGAAAGTTTCTGTCGAGATACAATGCGATAATGTATGACTCCTATGACGCCAACAACCTCCTACAGTATAATATACTCTTCAACATTAAAAACCGACCCCTATTATAATAGGATTTATATAGGTATGGAATGGCGCATGTTATAGTGTGTGTATGGGTGGATGGATGGGTGTATGGTATGATGAGTATATGGGAGGATGTATGGTGGGTGTGTGTGGTGGACGTATGGTGCATGGTTTAGTGGCTGTATGGGTGAACGGTATGGGGGCTGTAAGGTATGGTGGGGTGGGTGTAATATTGGTACAGTAGGTGCATGATACGGTGGGTGTATGGTATGGTGGGTGTACAGTATGGCGGTTGTATATGGTGTGGATGACACATGGTATATCATTGGCATAGTGGGTGTATCCGTGTATGGTGTGTGTATGATGTTGTGTGGTGTGGGTGCATGCTACCACCCCATCACACACAGCACGCTCCCCACTGACTGACCAAACAGGCCATGCACCAGTCCACATTCCAGCCAAATAACACTAGTCTAGCCTACTACCTCACCAGTCAGTAATATATACTCAATAGGCCTACCCTAACCATATTAAATATTACACAGATTAACATCAACCATTCTAAAAACAATTTTTAAAAGATGTCACCGCGTGGCACTACACGATACAGCATAGCCTAATAATAAAATATAATAGATTGTCTGAGATGGGTACTGGGTAGGCCTAAATTGAATAGGGTGCGGGTAGATTGGCGGTGGTGGGGTACACTGTATAGATTGGGATAGAGAGCCGGTGGGGTAGAGTGTGGCAGTCTGTGGGTATATGCTTGGTGGAGTATAGTGTGAGTGGGTGAGGTATGTGGGTGGATAGGCTAGGTGGAAGTGGTAGGTGGGTGAGAGTGAAAATATGGTTGGTTGGGTGGGGCAAAGTATGGTTGAGTGGGCTAGAGTGCGGGTGGGTGGGTCGCATGGGTACTGGGTGAGGTGTACGGGTGTGTGTGGGTGTATGGAGTAGAGTGTGGGTGCGTGGTAGAGTGTGGGTAGGTAATGTAAAACACATAACATACTGATACGAGTGAATGACGTACGACACACTTACTGAAAACCAGTGGATGGTGTTGCGTGGAATACGTCGTATATGACATTGTGTAGTGTTATTGGTTGGGAATGCGGATAGGGTGAAGCTGCTGCCCAGAGGGTGGTGCTGGGTTATGGCTGATAAATGGATGGATACCTTATGACAGTCTATGATTCCCGGTGACGACAACACTACTATATCCGTGAACATGTCCGTCTGTCCGCACCCCTTGCATGACCTGGTACACAGTACACTACCTCACAGTCCAGCATCCATCCACCCAGGTACTCACCCACCCATCCACCCCTCTCCCATCTATTCCTCCTCCCTCTCTACACATCCACCCCTCTCTTCATCCATCCACCTCACTCCCTCCTCTCTCTCTCTACACCCACTCCTCCCTCCATCCACCTCTTCCTCCATACACCCCTCTCTTCATCCATCCACCTCTCACTCCCTCCGCTCTCTCTCTACATCCACTCCTCCCTCCATCCACCTCTTCCTCCATCTACCCCTCTCTTCGTCCATCCACCTCTCACTCCCTCCTCTCTACATCCACTCCTCCCTCCATCCACCCCTCTTCATCCATCCAACCCTCTCTTGATCCATCTACTCCCTCTCAATCCACCCCTCTCCATCCATCCACTCCCCTCTCCATCCATAGACTGTGTTATTTGTTATCTCCCTTCATCCACTCCTTTCCCTCAATCCATCTACTCCATCCATCCACTTCTCCCTCCCTCCATCGATCGATCTAATGTACCAAATGTGTCTTATGGGATATAAGAAATTTAAGATAGATTTTCACAGCCGATTTTATTTTAACATCAGGTTAGAATTATCAGAATTATGTTTTACAGCAACATTGCACAATTCAGTAGATGAAGGTGCATTTTTTGTTCATATTCACATTATTTGAAAAAAAAATCTGCTGTAAAATTCCTATCATTTAACTTTCTTATAATTATGTATACCACAGTTCAGCTTTGACAGACAGAAACGGATTACTAATTCACCAACAATGTAATCAAAGGTCTAGGTTTCTAGTAAAACAGAATTCATTTTTATAATGTAATAATTTTATTTTCCTTGTGAAATGTCAACCATTACATTAACTGCTATATTAATTAATAACTAGTGCATAATTTTGTAATAGATGTTTTAAATAATTTTGCTCATTTTTCATTGTTATATTTTAATTTGCTACATTTATTAATAGATACAGTAATTTTGCTTAGATTTATTTTACTGATATAACATTGATATAGAGTAGCAAGTCTAGTTTGAAAATACAGGGGTAGTTTTAATTATTACAAAAGTATTGGATTGTATACAAGGATATAATAATATGCTAAATTGGTAATTCTACATTTAGTTCAGCTAATACAAATCAGACAAATATGTTATGATTAAATACATGTAAATAATAGAGATATGTGAAATAGCACCATACTCATAACTGAAAAGCACCATACTCATAACTGAAAAATATTTCATATTGTGTTGGTGTCTTTAGCCTATAGACTACAGAAACCATGTTTTTGTGGTACACAACATAACAAATTAGGATACCTTTATACATAAATATTTCAACATATTGAGTTTATAACAGTCCAAATATGGAAATTGTACAACAGTAATGTATTAGCCTACGGTTGTAATATATATATACACATGGAAAAATGTTAAGCAACACCTATTTTAGAAGTAATGTCGCAATATGGCCTATATATCAAATTATATTGTATACTTATACTGTTTGTGGTTATAATCTCATACAGCATCAATCACTTAAACGTAATAATGATACATTATGCGAATTATGATTATTCACTACAGTGTTATTTCTAATTTAGAGATTGGCACTATTTTGACCAAATTTTGACGTTAAAAACTATTGACCCACCGCAAACATGAAAACAAATTTCATTCGGTTTTTTGCTTATTAATGTCAGAAAAGTTGTTTTCTTCAGGGAAAATACAAAACATTACGATTTCCCTGCATGGACTTAACACCATGATTGTTGGAAAATAGAACATATTTTTCTGATTTAGACCCCAGAAAAAGCATTTTTTTGTACATAGAAAAAAATAATACTAATTATTGTAGTTATTAACGTGTTATGTTATACTACATTCAAATATATATATTCTTATGATTGAATGAGGAAAGTGGATGGTAGAATCGACAACAATAACACTCATCCGTGCTATCATTACATAAAAACTATATTTCTGTACAACACTACTTCTCAATCTGACTCAAAAGTAACTATCAAATTACAAAAGTACACAACACTGCAGCGAAACTCATACTTCACACCTTCACAGAAGGAAATATGAACACGTATGCACATAGTTGCACATAACATGACATAGTTGCACATAACATGTGCATAGTTGCACACAACATCCACACAGTTGCACATAACATGCACACAGTCGCACATAACATGCACATATAGTTGTTCATAACATTAACATAATTGCACATAGCATGCACATATTTGCTCATAACATGCACATATTTGCTCATAACATTGCCCATAACATGCACTTGGTTGCACAAAACCTACACATGCAGCACATAACATGTACAAAGTTGCACATAACGCACACATAATTTTGCACATGCATCACAATAAATATACATAAAGATGCATACAAAAGCAGAAAGATGCAAAAAGATCCATAAAGAAGCAGAAAGATGTATAAAGATGCACATAGATGCACATACAACACATAACACACATAGTTGCACCTAACATGTACATATTTGCACATGACATGCACATAGTTCCACATACCATGTACATAGTTGCTCATAACATCCTAGGTGTGCATAACATGCACATTTTCAGCGTTCCATACACGGATATGTGTTACTAAGAACGCATACAGTGTGATATATGTCAGAATGTGTAATAATTGAAGAACGCATGCAGCGTTAGATCCGTCACTATGCGTTATTAAGAACGCATACAGCGTGATATCAGAATGTGTAATAATTGAAGAACGCATACAGCGTTTGATCCGTCAGTATGCGTTATTAAGAACGCATACAGCATGATATATGTCAGAATGCGTAATAATTGAAGAACGCATGCAGCGTTAGATCTATGCATTATTAAGACCGCATACCACGTGATAAAAGTCAGGATGGGTTACAGTTGTAGCGTTAGATACGTCCGTGTAATAATTGAATAATATGCATGTAGCCCATGTTAGTAGACATATAATTATATAAACCATAATGGTTTCCAAAGATTGATATCAATCTTTAGAGAACATCAACATGCAGAGACTAATAAATCTATAACTAAAGAATGCATGTCGTTTTTTAAAATCCCAAATTGTTTTTTTTTTTTACAAACGATGTCAGTAACATCGTCACGAGTTCAACTTTATCAGTGATATAGTAGGCATCTGTTTGTGATATGAATACACATTCGATACACCGACCCCAGTCTCTAATACACAAAAGAAACAATTCAACTGCTGTATGACATGATGTATGCATAGTGCATACTGTCTATTACAACTCACACTATATTGAATACACATGGAGAATCCATCCGATTCAAGCCAAACACCCAAGGTCAAACCGCAATATCATACAGCTCTGGTAACCTATAGCCTATATGTATTGTTTTATAGTTATGAAAATTTAATATATACTAGTCAAAAAAGAAACGTCCGCTTGAGATATATCACGTTTATTGTTGTTATTATTGTCATACCTTTTCTAACTTTTTTGTTGTTATATGTTCAGTGTCTTGTATAACCATCATCTACAACAATAACTGCCAGAATTCGATGCCACGGCCATCTCATGATGGTCGCAAATACAGCATGGGCTACGTTGTCCCATTCCTCGAGAAAAGCCACGAAATTGTTGCTTGTTCGTAGGTTGGTATGGTTACATTGCACCGCTGCTGTATTATTCACCGGATGGTGCGTACATTGACATGCAACATGGCCAAATGTCACGATTGCTTCCCACATACCAATAGCTATTCGGCGATCATCAGTACTCAATGTGGCGTTGATAGCGAAAGTACTCTCACTTATGTAACAGCTGAAAATGGACAGAAATTTGTCCAATATAATTATTATATCAATCAGGGTCGAACATGGCATGTCGCGCGACT
The DNA here is from genome assembly GCA_025802215.1 of Wirenia argentea. Lineage (NCBI taxonomy): Eukaryota > Metazoa > Mollusca > Solenogastres > Pholidoskepia > Gymnomeniidae > Wirenia > Wirenia argentea. The sequence goes on from WNLI01108414.1 coordinate 9,638, forward strand.
TTAGTGATATCTTACATCATCCTAATGTAACAGCTGAAAACTGTGAAAACATAATCTCCACAGCCACTGACACGATCCGGTTTAAAACCTCACAATGTTGAAACGTGATGTTATCTGTAATTGGCATAGACAGTAGTTGTCACTAAACATAACATAAGCCTAATAATAATGAGTGTATTGTAGAAATTTTAGGCTAGTTATAAAGCGGACGTTTCTTTTTTGACTAGTATATTTGTTGTGATATTCAAAACACCTACCATCTCTGAATAATGTGTAAATCTAAATAATTCAACGTACTGTCTATTAAAACTCACATTCCTTCGATAATTTTGTTTTGGCTACCCAACCTCCTCCCAAGAAACAATTCAACTCGCGGTAATATACTATCTCCCTTAATTTAAGGTGTTTTTTTGTTAATCGAATGATGTCCCATGTATTATCATGTCCTTGTACAAAGAAAAACACGGCCAGAACGAGCATAATAGCCAGTAGGAAAAAACAACAAAAAATAACTACAGGATCAGGTCCATCTTCCACACCTAGTACAGTGGGAAAATCAGCAGACTTACCAGGTTCTCACGCATGAGGTGGTTTAGGTGTATAATACGCCATTGATAAACCCAGTAATCATCATACAAAATACCCAATAGTATATCTTTTCAAGATACACGACAGGGGAGATAATTGTTTTCATGAAAACTCGACAAGGGAGGTAATACTACTTTGTTTTATTTTAAATTTTCAATTAAATTTATTTTCCTAATATCCCATATGCCAATACATTTTAGAATAACGACCAAGAATAATATTAATATAATGCGATTATTCATTTAAAATACCTCAATCACCTATTATTCAACAATAAATATCGATTAAAACGGTAGC
>WNLI01108525.1:0-10521 GCA_025802215.1 Wirenia argentea
TAGTAGTAGGGGTTGTAAGTCTGACACCGGATCAGGGTGGAATTATAGGTGGAATTAAAGGTGGAATAGGTGGACTGTAGGTGGAGAAACTGTAGGTGGAGGTTTTGTGAGTGGATGTGTAGCAAAATCGATTGTCCTATCACGGGTGAGATGGGCGTTAATAGGAGGGAAGTGCGGATCGATTTGGTGTTCATTATCGAATCAGAGACGTCGACTTCTATTAGCCAATGAGAGTGATTCGGGTTGGTATAATAACGAATGTTGCGCTAGTTATTATTTTATTAGCGATTCCGACATTTATATTTCGTTAACGTTAACTTATATTTGAGATTACCCGCAGTTGTAAAGTAATAATGCCGAAAGCTAAGAGTGTAAAGAGTGTGAGAAGAGCGCTGTTCAAGAGTGATGAACAGGTTGTGGCTGTGACTCCACCTACAATGCTTCGGCCTACAATGCCGCCTCTACTGGGACCAGCTGTGCAGTCTACGAGTTCGGTGCAAGTTGACCAACCCGCGCCATCCAAGGAGCATTTCTTCGATCTCGGCGGGGAAAAACGAGTTAAACTAGGGAGTTGGCTGGGCGAGCCTCGTGTGGATGTGCGCACCTGGTTAACGAGCTCTGCCAACAAAGTGTATCCAACGAAAAAAGGCGTAAGCCTTAACATTCGTAGATTTAAAACTTTGTGTGAGGTTGCGGTCGAGGTAAATTCTGCGTTGAACAACGTTTCGGATCTTCGATGTCTTATCGGTGGAGGGATATACGTCTCTGTAACCCCGTGGGGCGTAGACATACGAAAATTTTTCGTTCCGAAGGATAATACGCGTTTGCTATTACCGTCTGGAAGTGGAGTGTTCCTCAGAAAACCTCAATGGTGGGTGTTCGAATCGAAGCTGAATGCGATAATATCGCTAATTCCGAACTTTGATTCTGTTGTGACCTGTAGAACTGATGCCGAACACCTAGATGACATTGTTGCGGCTACATGTGGTGAATGTAACGTGATCGAACACGATCCATTCGATGTGGGGGCTATCCTCGCGGCCTTGACCACGCCCACCGCGCCTGAGGCTCCTAGTAGCGGACCCGTCGACCCCCGAATTCGTGTGGGATGATCGAACAATTAACAATGAACAACCAATCAGGATCGAACTCTCCTAAATACGATAATGAACTCGCCTAGCTGTATATATAAGCTTCGACAGTCTCTCGAGAGTGTACACTCGCAACAATCTAAACATGGATAAATATCGTCAGACCAGGATGGAACATTTTGTTGTTCAGAAATACTTGAGAGCGACATTGGATCGTATCCCTACAGTTAAACGTGAACAGTGTTACGGTTGCCAGATTAGTCATGGATCACAAAAACATCACGACTGCGTCATGGACCCCGAATTTGGTAAAGGACATGAATTCTACCAACTTGCGTTAGAAACTGTGGTTATACCTAAACTGTGGGGAATATTCTCTCTGATTTTTCAACCATCATCGAATGAACTGGCCATCTTAAAGGAGTTCGCGAAATCCGAGATTTTCAAGGACATTCTATTTGAATTAATGGATATAGTGAATGGAGTTGAAGAAGAAGACGAGGATTGACATTACTGCTTCGATGGATTGTACGTATACGGTTAATCGAACTTAATTTTAAACTTTGGTTGTACATATTAGTGACACAGAATTTTTAAGGATTTAACTTTAACTTGGATTATTTTGTAACGATTATGGAACTGTACAAATATCTATATACGTGGTATCGATGTTGTAATATACCGAACTGGTGGGAGAAAGTTGCTCTAGGTGAGACATTGGACTCATACAAACACGTTGTTGATGAAATATTTATAGACGGAGACATTAATATTGTAAGAAGAAAAACGAACTTTATGCACAGCTACATTCCGTATTGTAGTAAGACGCTTGTATTATACATTATTTGAATAGATCTTACATATTACTAATAGGCTAATTATATTTTAACGAAATAAAATGTGTTGTATTGTACATTTTCGTTATTTGTTATTTAGATGTTGTTTGATGTCGTATCGCTTACAATTGTGTGCTATTCTATAATTTTACCATGGAGTTGGAGGCACCTTTCGGTTTAGTAGTCAGTGGTAGCACGGGTGCCGGAAAGAGCCAGGCAGTTGTAAAGTTATTGAGTGCTGTAGATACAATGGTTGTACCTAAACCGACGAGAGTCGTTTGGGCTTACGGTGCCTGGCAATCACTGTACGAGTCTGTACCAAACGTAACATTCATAGAGGGTCTCCCACCTATAAGTGAATTACACAACAACACGTTACTAGTAATTGACGACCTAATGGGTGAGGTTGATGATAGAGTTGCCGAATTGTTTACCAAACATTCACATCATAGAAACATATCAGTAATTTTCATTACACAAAATTTATTTCTAAAGGGGAAGGGAAATCACATCCGCACCATAAACCTTAATGCCCATTACATGATGATATTCAAGAACCCTCGAGATAGATCGCAAATTGTTAATCTAGCTAAACAAATGTTCCCCGGGGAGACTAGTTATATGAGGGACGCTTACAACGATGCCACCCAAAAACCTCACGGGTACCTATTTGTAGACTTGAAACAATCTACCGACGAAAATAAACGTTTACTGGCTGGGGTGTTGCCGAATGAGCAACCATTTGCCTATGTAAGGGTGAAGCAGCAGTGACAAATTTCATTTTCATATAAACGGTGATGGATGAAGGAAGGGCTGAAAAAAGACTAATACGTGCTTTAAGAAAATACGTGTGTGTTATAGTGGAAAATCGACGTCTGAAGTGGGTTGCTGAAGAAAGATTGCGAAAGTCAGAAGATTCACGCATACGTAAACGTATACACCTAAAAAGGTGAATAAAAGACAACTACACTGTAGGGGAAGTTCATTCGTAACCGAACTCCTGCATGGTCAACATGTACTCAAGGATTAAAAGAAACGCCAACACGCTAAAACTCCTCGCCAAGAAAGATCCAAAGTTGAGAAGGGCTATAATTTCGAACGCGAATAAAGACTTAATAGATTGTATTTGCGAGATTTGCGTCAACACGTTAAAAGGTAATGTACCACTAACTAGTGCTCAGAAAAAGAACCTCTATCGACACAAGAAAGTTATACGCGCTGTTGTTAACAAAAAGACATCGTTGAAGCGTAAGAAGAGTATACTACAACACGGTGGATTTTTGCCGTTTTTGATCCCAGCATTGGCGGGTGTCCTTGGACCAGTGATCGGTAAACTATTCGGACAGTGATGGCGAAGAAAATGGCGCTGGTCGACCCACGAATGCTACATACAGTTCACCAGCCTCCAACACCACCGACCGTTGTCGCGATGTCGAACCTCGATAAGACGATGGGTGATATATTACAAACACAGGATGTTGACGTTAATGAAAAATTGCGAATGTATAATAATGCCCTTACTCGTTACAGAGTACATTATGATCAGTATAGTAGTGTACAGACACCGCGTTTGTCATCCGAAATACCGTCACCATTATCCCCCTATCCTACTGATGATATATTGGAGACAGTACCCTCATCACTGAAAGGTAAAGCACAGACATTCCTTAAAAGAATACAACCCTCTATAACTTGGAACGAAAAGGGGGAAATGATATATAAAAATAAAACTCTACCAGGAACTAACATTGCCGACTTGGTCAATGACGCTGTAAGGGACAGAAAATCATCACACAACATTAAAGGTGAAGATTTTTTTATTAAAGCGTTAAAAGAGATCAATATTCCCCGTGAGTTAGTTGGTAACAAACGCTGGCGGAATATGCTCCAAGCGGAGGTGATAGAAAATACACCGTACACTCAAGGTTCTCTCACCAGTGCGCGTGTACGGGGCAGTCGGCGTTCACCAGCGTCCACACGTCGCACGTCGCAAACCACCGCGCGAAAACGGGATACGTCAACAAACCCGAAACGAAGTAAACCAAGAAGTAGTCAGTCACCATATAATTGGTTACCGTACAGAGCATGATGGAGAATATTTACTACGATCAGTCGAAACCAGGGAGCTACGGCGGTGTAAACTCGTTAAAGCGTGAAAGCGGGAAGAGCCGAAAATCTGTTGAGGATTGGCTTCCGTCTCAACGAGCGTACACACTCCACAAACCGGTTAGACACCGTTTTCCGCGGCGGCGAATTATCGTTGGAGGAATAGACTCACAATGGCAAGCGGACTTAGTAGACTTATCCAATATTTCGAAATTTAATGATGGTTATAAGTTCTTACTGACGTGTATAGACGTCCTATCGAAGTATGCCTGGGTGGTCCCGATAAAAGACAAAAGCAGTAGCAGCCTACTCGGCGCATTTCGTTCAATTACAGGGCGAAAACCGAAGTCGCTACAAACAGATAAAGGAATGGAATTCTTGAACAAGCCGTTTCAAAATTTTCTATCTCGCAATAACATTCATTTCTTCACCGCTAACAATTCAGAAATAAAGGCCGCCATCGTGGAACGTTTCAATAGAACACTGAAAACGAAGATGTTCAGATATTTTACCCACAATGACACGTATCGTTACGTTGACATACTACCTGATTTAGTCAGAGCATACAATTACTCACACCACCGAAGTATCAAGACATACCCAGCCAATGTTGACGAAAGTAACCAACACGTGATATGGAATGTATTGTATGGGCCGACCAAAAAATCGGTGAAATATAAATTTAAGGTCGGTGATAGGGTGCGTGTAAGTAAACTAAAACGACTATTTCAAAAGGGATACGAGCAAAACTTTAGTGAGGAAATTTTTTCGATTGATAAAGTTGACCACACAAACCCAGTCACGTATAAATTGAAAGATTACAACGACGAGATATTACTGGGAAGTTTTTACCAGGAAGAGTTGGTTAAAGTTACGGGGCAAGACTTATTCAGAATAGAAAAAGTTTTAAAGCGTCGTAAAGGGAAAGCGTTCGTCAGATGGTTGGGGTATGGAGATTCGTTCGATTCATGGGTGCCTATTAAAGATATAAAAGCGCGTAAATAAACGTATTGCTTCATAATGGATTCTACGTCGACCAGAAGCTGGTGTTTCCTAGGACGCACCGTGCCTAGGAGTGAGATCGTGTATTTTTGTCAAATTCTGGTTATATATTCGGTTATAATTGTAAGTTTATACAATTTAACTACGGGAACCGAAGACCGAGAACTGTGGACGGCCTTGTTGGCGAGTAATCTGGGGTATCTACTCCCTCAACCGAAGATAAATCGAGATGTTCCACCTGACACTTCCGAGTAACTCCAGCACCGACCACTTTCCAGACAACACATTGACATCATACGTTACTAAACTGCCGCAAAACATCGACCTATCAGGAGAGTGGGAAGTAGGATTAAGTGAAATTCAATATTCGAAGACGTGGTTCAACGTACGTAAGGACCAATGCATTGTAAAGCTAACTATAAAACATTTGGATCCGAAACAGTTGCAGACGATAAAGTTTGTCCCATTACAACGAAAAAAGAGGGCTATCGGATATGAGGTAGAAGAAAGGGTGGGTGATGTCTTTTCAACATTTTTCTACGCACTAACCGCTGGTAGATACGACACGGCGCAGGAAATCATTGAAGGAATAAACGAATTTGCTAAAGAATTGAAAGCATTTAACATTTCCTATAACAATCGGACTAAAAAATGTCAAATACATGTGAAGAAAGATAGTATTCTCGAATTAAGTGAAGAATTGAGTAATATATTAGGGTTTTGGAGCGACAATGTGAAAGTATACGGTGAAGGATCACACGCCCCATCTCACACTCTCGATGTTAGTCAAGGGTTTTATGGACTATATGTATATAGCGATATAGTTCGCCCACACCCTGTTGGAGACCAACTAGCACCTCTGCTGCGGATTGTCCCGGTGGGTGAAAACAGAGAACACGTCTCAGATATTTATAACCAACCATATTTCCATCCCGTTCAAACGAAAAATTTCAACACGATCAGTATATATATAAGGGATGATACGGGACGACCTATTCCATTCGAGCGCGGTAAAGTGGTGGTGACGTTACAGTTTAGACGCAGAAGATATTTACTATGAAACATCAATGCAATCCCAGATTGTTCGAGGATTATTACCTGAGACAAGTTGGTAATGGATTTCCACCTCCGTATGTAGGCAGACGAATGCAAAGTGGTTATGGAATTTTCTCTAGTCTCACAAAAGCGATCGTACCGTTGCTAAAGACAGGGGCTAAAGCTCTAGGGCGAAAAGCATTGACAACTATACCAAAAATAGCCAGCGGATTGATAGAAGGAAAAAGACCAACCCATGTTATTAAATCAGCGTTGAAGAAAGCAGGGGGCGAGTTAATTAACGAAGGAATTACCCATATTCGTGGTCCTATAAAAAGACGAGTTCCTCGGAAACGAATCAGTCGAAGAGGTGCTAGTGGACGCAAGAGGCGGAAGAAATCGGATATCTTTTCGTAATGGCCTTAATTCATCCACAGTCGTGTGAAAGTCTCAATTCGCAATTTGACTGGTTTTCTATACCACCAACGAATACTGGTATAGCAGATGGATATTTCGAGCAGTACCACCCTATTGCAACACTAACCGACTCCTCCCCTATAGAGTTCGTAATCAATGGAAGCGATTTTTTGGATCTATCCCACTCTTACATTCATGTCAAGGCTAGTGTTGTTAAGACCGACGGTACGAATATAGCTGCAGCGGCCACAGTTACGCCGGTGTGCGGTTTCTTACATTCACTTTTCTCACAAGTTGATGTTTCACTCAACAACAAATTGATTACTCCGTCAACAAACACCTACGCTTACCGAAGTTACTTAGAGACATTGTTAAACTATGGGACCGACGCTAAAAACTCGCACTTAACGAGTGAACTTTGGTATCCGGATGACGCTGGCGAGTTTGAAACCGTAGCAGCAACAAACAAAGGAGTCGAAAAACGAATGAAGGTTATAGCGGAAAGTAAACAGGCGGATATGATTGGGAGATTACATGCCGATATCTTTCACCAAGAAAGGTATTTAATGAGTGGTGTGGAAGTAAAGATTCGTCTCATAAGATCTAAGGACGACTTTAGCCTTATGGTTACGGGAACCGAAACATACCGTGTATCGATGAAAGAAGTAAGTTTATACGTCCGCAAAATAAAAATGAACCCAGCAGTAGAACTTGCCGCGAATAAAGCCCTAGAAAAGGGGACTGCCAAATACCCCATCAAGAGGGTAGAGACTAAACTGTTTACTATACCGCGAGGTGCGCTAACGAACACTCAACAAAACCTCGTACTTGGTCAATTGCCGACACGCATGGTCATTGGGTTTGCGGAAAATTCAGCGGTTAATGGTGACAAGTCTAAAAACCCGTTCAACTTTCGTCATTTTAAGATCAACTACATCTCTGTACATTTAAACGGTAAACAAATACCCGCAACTCCATTAACTACGGATTTCCCCAACAAAGCTTATTCTCGAGCTTACGTCCAGATGTTCATGTCTAATTCGATGGCTTTTCAAGATCGTGGTAATGGTATTACATACGATGACTTCGGTAATGGATATACTCTCTTTTGCTTCGATTTCTCGGCTGACCTGATTGAGGGGGATCAATTTGAATTAATAAAAACAGGCAATCTGTCGCTGGAGGTTCACTTCCAAGACGCACTAGCAACCACCATCAATGCTGTATGCATGCTCGAACGTCCGAACATGATCGAGATTGACAAGGCAAGAAATGTATTGACTGATTTTACGGCCTAAATGGATACACGGCAAATATCGTCCATACTGGAAGCGGATCGGTATACTGGTAGAATATTCAGCGGTGTTTACTCCATCGATAATTTACCTCCGGTGTTTCATGGGCGTCGGTGTTTAGTCTCCAACACCGAACCGTCTTCAAAACCAGGATTACACTGGGTAGCTATATACATAGATGAGGGCGGGAAAGGGGAGTACTTCGATTCGATGGGTCAACCTCCGTATAATAAAGAACTGTGGGACTTTATGAATGATAACTGCGATGAATGGACATTTAATTCTAAGCAGTTACAGAATCTACTAACTGCAGTTTGCGGTCAACATTGTGTGTTTTATTTATTAATGAGAGGGCGAGATGTTTCCCTGCATAATATTGTAAATAAATTTGGCGTGGACTACTTATCTAACGATCTTAAAGTGTTTGATTTTGTGAATGAACTTGTGTAATTAGTAAATGGTAAACATGGAAGAATCCGAAACGAAATGTCCAGGATACTTTGTGTACTCCGAGCAGTATAGCAGGACAAACTGGAGTAGTGACCATTTTACCATATTATTTGTAAATAACGATTGAGGAGTTATAGTAGTTGCTGTTGTAATTGTATGTATACCAGATCATGTCAGGTGTGGGCACATATATGTAGTTTTAGTTGTACTCACACACGAAACGTTGTAGTTGTAGATGTAGACGCATTTGTAGTTGTAATCGAAGTTGTAGTTGTAGATATACTTGTAGCTGTAGTTGTACATGTAGATGTATTCGTAGTTGTAGTTGTAGAACTTGTATAGTTGTTGTAGTTGTAGTTGTGTTGTAGCTGTAGTTGTAGTTGTAGTTGTAGTTGTAGTTGTAGTTGTAGTTGTAGTTGTAGTTGTAGTTGTAGTTGTAGTAGTTGTAGTTGTAGTATGTCGGGTGTATACAGTAGTTAGTGGAACCTTTTGAGTAACCCAAGAAATAAAAGTATATTACGGGAATAGCTCAGTCGGTTAAAGCGTTGGGTATACCATGTATTTGATATACAGGGTCGTGGGTACGAATCTCGGACTGACCGGGATTGTACGATCGGCGTTCTGAGTGATTTCTCGGTGTTCTGTGGGTGAGCAGTTTATCAAGCCTTTAATTATTGGTACTGATCGTATATATCCATCTTCAAGGGTGGATGTATGGGTTGGGGGTACGGTTGTGCTACTCGTGCAGTATTACGCGCAGAGGTAGGCTATATGAGTCGGCGAAATTCTACCGCTGGTGACATCTGATTTAAGGAGCGGTATATAGGCTAGGCTAGGCCTACAGTAAGTTTGGCAGTTACTTTTTTTTTCAAAGAGTATTTTCGTTGATGCGATTTCTTGCATTGACTCGTGGGCTACATTGTTTATTCGTATTTTTTCTTTGTATTTTTGTAAAGGATGTGAATGGATAGTATGTGCGTACCCCGCCAGTCAGCTATGCAGTCAATCGATTGGTCGGCCAGCCAAGGGACGGACAGAAGGGTGGGCGGCGGCCGGCCGGACAGTAGGCTATGTCACGCAACCAGCCAATAATGTTCAATTATACATCTCGATTAAATGCTATATTTAGTAGTACAAGACACATTAATGTATGTCTACTCGTCATTGATTATACGTAGGCGAATAGTAGGCGTCAGTATGTAGGCGTATGTCAAGTACACGTATAAAAGTACAGACACAACGTCAGTATAATGTATTATATTAGTTTGTTATAATGTAAAGTAGACACAACATAAATATATGGCTAATCCTAGAGAGTAATTAATCCCAATTAACCGTCATTTTGTTGTCTGTTTTTCCATCAGGCCTTGACTACGATCCATGCACCCTCCGCCGTGAGTAAACCAATGTCGCACAACCAAACGTAACCCAAAACAGGGAGGAAAGGAATCACAAAATGTGAAATTTCGAAAACGTCGACGGGTTATACAACTATCATTGAATGGAAACGGATAGGAACAAGGATTCGCAAGATTCATATATATATATCTGATTTGAAATAGATTGCTCCGAGAAACGCGAAAATTCTGAGAAACATCGACGTGAACTGATTGACACTCTAAGCCGGTAAGTGGATTTCTGTTTAAATTATGTAACGTATAGCCTAGTAATTTTCTTAATGTTTTAACATTTTCATCTCGTTATTTCAGCATGGCAATATAATTCATTACAATGTAAATGCTAATCTGGGCATGCAGGTATAATCTCTTGTTATTTGAGATTTTCCGATAAGCTAGAAGTCAACTTTGAACTCTATTCTGACGTTGAAGTTATAGTCTACAATACTGAGCATGTTTCCATTCAGTAGTTGACTTATGTATATATAATATTACAGTCCAAATTATGACCGTTTACAAACGTATAGGCGTACATAATATAAACGTATAGGCGTAGCTACATGTCAAGCGTAATTGCACGAGTCTGTACACAAGATCTACTTCAAGTTCTAAGGAAATAGAAAATTCTTTAAAACCATCGTAGGGGACTCATCTCACCAAAGGAGCCAGGGGCATTCCTCTCCTCCGCTATAATAAAGCCACGTTGGATGCTGTTTGGAGGAGTAGGGTGTTTGGTCTATGACTCGACCTCCTCTCACAAGTGACCTGATTAAATAGAAATAAACCGGGATGTTAGGTGTACGGCGTTACTGTGGCGTCGTCGAAGTATTTATACATCCGGAGAGGTGGACATAATACGTTTGACCTCGTTTCTCCACTCGTCACGTCTGCA
>WNLI01108636.1:0-10520 GCA_025802215.1 Wirenia argentea
TCTGAGCTTTGAGGTGAGGAAAAAGCTGTTTTTGGCGGTAGGTCGCCGAGGCGACCAGTGGGGTGCCAGGTCCACTTTCGCAAGCACCTGCACTGTGTATGTCGAGCGACGAAATGAAGTATCAAAATGTACGAAAAGCCACGTTTTGTTGAGATTCAAACAAAGTACATAACATGCGTCGCCGTCTCTGAGTGTCTGTTCCTCTATCGTATCGTATCGTGTCATTCCATCATTCGATCCATCATGATTGTTGTATGTACAGTAGTGTAACCATCGACATTATAAATAAATCTATGAGTGTAACGTGTTGTTATGACTATATAATGAAGAACGTTCTTCATTCGATCCATTATTTCATTAATCATTCAAGCCATTTTTTATCGTTCCATGAAGCGTTCACTGGGTTGTTCAATTGATTATTTTGATGGATGGATCATTTGATCGATCCTTCGATTGGTCGAATAATCGAATAATCGAATAAACGAATAATCAAATAATCGAATAATCGAATAATTTAATAATTGAATAATCTAATAATCTAATAATCTAATAATCTAATAATCTAATAATCTAATAATCGAATAATCGAATAATCTAATAATCAAATAATCGAATAATCAAATAATCGTATAATCGAATAATCGAATAAACGAATAATCGAATAAGCGAATAAGTGAATAATCGAATAATAGAATAATCAAATAATCGATTGATTGATCGAGTGATTGATTGATTGATTGGTGCGTTGATTGATTGGTTGACAATAATATTCAAGCTATTGGTCGTTTGATGGATAGTTCACCCGGGCCGATAGCGTGATTGATCATCCAATTATCATTGATTTTGACCATTTGATTAAACGAGTGATTGATTGATTGGGTTTTTTATTGATTGATTGATTGATTGATGGATGGATTGGTTGACTGGTTTATCGATTTATTAATTTATCGATTCATTGATTCATCGCTTCGTCGATTCGGCTATTCGTCGACTCGTCGACTCATCGATACATCGATTCATCGATTTATCGATTCACGATTCATGTCGTTTTAGTTTCTTTTATGCTATTTTTTAGATAGTTTAGGTGCTTTAGGATAGACTACCTGTACCGTTGAGTTGGACTTTAGGGCTTATTAGGGGAAAGCTTCTATGATGATCCCCCTTGTGCGAATTTTGATAGGAAGAGGACAATAGCAACTCGACTGGTACTAATTAACTATTAAAGACTTTCGATAATTTCATAGTTTGGGGAAATATTATAAAATAATCATAATAATAGGTAAAACATAAGGAACACAATTTTTGGAATAAAGATTATAAAAATAACATAAATAATAGGAGTTTCAGTAACAAAATATAGGCTATATATAACAAATAGTAAACAAAAAAAATGACCAGTATCTCAAAGTCAACCAGATCATCGCTATCAAAGAAATCATCACAAAATAGCAATGTAAACGAACATATAAAAAAACTTACTTCACTACATACAAACACAGAAGACAACAATGCAGATACATCATGTAACAATTGCAACAAGGTCTGTAAGGATGATGAGGAAGCGGTCCAATGTGACTGGTGCAACAGTTGGGAGCATAGTAGGTGTGCAAAAATATCTGAGGTGGAATACAAGGTATTAACAAAGGATAACATCGGTATCAAATGGTTCTGTGGGAAATGCAGACCAATAGTAATGGTAACTCTAAAGTTCTTGAGTGAGGTACAAGGTAAACATAATGATCTAGAAAAAAGGGTTGAGGTAATGGAAACAGACAATACCAAAAGGGACAAGAAAATAGACCAAATTGAAGAGACATTAACAATTAATCAAACAGAAAAGGATAATATGAATAGTAAAATATCAGAAATAGAAACGCAACTAAAAACAATGTCAAATGATATGGAAAAAGCACTGAAAGTAGTGACAGATCTCAACAAACAGAAGGTAGATAAGTTAGAAAATCGAAAAATCAATAATTCCAGAACAGAAATAATAAGTGAACAAAATTCTGAATCCGATCTAGAAAAACACAACAAAAACAATGAATTAAATGTAGAATTGGAACAAAAAGTAAATGATCAACAAATAAGAATCAATGAGTTGGAAAATGAAATGAAAGCAAAGATGAAAGACTTTGAAGACAATGCTGAAGCAGAAAAGAGGAAAGCTAATGTAGTGTTTTATGGGATAGCAGAAAACATCAATGCCAGTACTCAGGAGAGACAAAGAGAAGATAGCGAATCAGTCAGAAGTTACTTAGACCTGATAAGTGTTGATAACAGGCAGGTAGGAATCAGAAGGTGTTTTAGATTAGGGAAAAAAAGACAAGATGGTACTAATAGACCGACACTGATAAGTTTCGATAGTGAAGGAACAAAAGAGACCGTTATGATGCAGTACAATCTAAACAAAGAGAACCGTAGGGTTAAGGCTACAGGAGTTAAAATTTCACCAGACAGAATAAAGGCAGATAGAGAGAGATACAGAAAACTTCTCCAAGAACTAGAGGAAAGGAAGGCATCGGGAGAGATGGACTTACAAATAAAAAATGGGAAAATAGTGTCAGACAAAGACAACCTAAAACAAAATGATCCACCAAAAAACTAACTCGGCCAAATATAGACAAATCGAGAATACAAGAGACTAGTAATCATGAATTAAAACAGATGGACAAATTAACAGTGTTTTATTCCAATATGGACGCAATGTTAAATAAAAGAGATGAATTGAACTATAGAATACAAATGCAAAAACCTGACATAATAGCACTGACGGAAATTATTCCAAAACATGTAAAAACTGAAGTAGATGACGCAGAAATCCAAATACCTGGTTATACAAGCTATATAGCTCACAAAGATAAAAGAGGGGTGGCATTATATATCACAAATTCATTATCATCATCAGAAGCAAACATAAAAACAGATTTTGAGGAATCAACATGGGTTTCGATCCCATTATGTAACAATGACAAGCTACTACTTGGATGCATATACAGAAGTTCTTCAGGTTCTAACAACAACAATACAAATTTGAATAATTGCATAAAGGGACTGGGTAGTTTGGGCTACTCTCATATCGCTTTCCTAGGTGACTTTAATTTCAAAGAAATAGATTGGGAAACTAACACAACTAGGAAAACCGACAACAATGCACAAAATTTCTTAGATGCAACAAATGACAGCTTCCTGTATCAGCATATTACAAAACCAACCAGATTTCGCAACGATGATACACCAAGTGTTTTAGACCTAGTATTTACAAATGAAGAAAACATGGTACAGAACATCATATATGATTCACCAGTTGGGAAAAGTGATCACTTAACATTACTATTAGATCTATATGTGTATTACACAGAAGAAGAAAATTTCAAGAAATACAATTATTACAAAGGAGATTACTCAAAAATGAGAGCAAATTTGAAAGACATAGACTGGGAAGGAGAATTAGCAAACAAAAATGTAAATGAAGCATGGAATTATTTTGAGGACAAAATTGCCGGGCTAATGAATACTCATATTCCGAAAAGTAAGAGAAATAACACAGAAAGAAAACCACAGTGGATGAATAGACGAGTAGATAAAACCATAAGGGATAAAAGGAAGGCTTGGAATAGATACCAAAAAAACAGAACAGAGGAGAACTATAATAAATTTAAAATAGCTAGGAACAAGGCAAATAAGGATATAAAGATGGAGAAAATAAATTTTGAAAGGAAAATAGCTAGTGAATTTAAAGATAACCCAAAAAGCTTTTGGAACTATACAAAAAGTAAGCTAAAAGTCAATATAGGCATTGCTGATTTAATAGATGAGGAAGGGCATTTAAAGTCAAAGGACAATGAGAAAGCGGAAATATTAAATACATTCTTTAGCTCAGTATTTACAGATGAGGACACAGACAATATACCAGAGTTAGAAAGCAGGAGTGTACATAATGAAATGTCAGATATCACAGTATCAAGAGAAGACATAAGCAAGGTGTTAATCAACTTAAAAGCAACAAAATCACCCGGTCCAGATGAGATTCACTCTAAAATTCTAGTTGAAACCAAAAATGAAGTGATAGATCCATTGTATATAATTTTTAACAAATCATTAACAGAGGGAAAATTACCAGATAGGTGGTTACAAGCAAATGTAATTCCCATCTTCAAAAAAGGCTCAAGGACTAAACCGGGGAACTATAGACCAGTAAGCCTAACCACGATTGCATGTAAACTATTAGAAAAAATCATTAGGGATAAAGTGTCAGATTATTTAGTCACAAATAATTTACTTGGGGATGAACAACATGGCTTCAGAAGTGGGCGTTCATGTACAACACAGTTACTAGAGGTCATAGAAGAATGGACGAAAATGATAGATAATGGAGATGGACTAGATTGTGTATATATGGACTATAGCAAAGCATTTGATAGCGTACCCCATAAACGATTATTAAACAAATTAACAGCATACGGAATAAGGGGAGATACACATAACTGGATAAAAGCATTTCTCAACAACAGACAGCAGAGAGTTGTAGTAAATGGAGCAAAATCAAAATGGACAAAAGTAGTAAGTGGAATCCCGCAGGGGAGCGTATTAGGACCAATTTTATTTATAATTTTCATAAACGACTTGCCATCAACAGTCAGATCAAGTATAAAGCTTTTCGCTGATGACACAAAATTGTATTCTAAAGTAAGCGATGACAAAGACAAAGATAAAATTCAGGATGATATAGATCAATTAAACTCATGGTCAAAAATGTGGCAATTACCATTTAATAACGACAAATGTAAAGTAGTGCACTATGGAAAGAATAACCCTCATTTTGAGTATACACTAGGGGAAGGAAAGCTAAGTACAGATAAGGAAGAAAAAGATTTAGGAGTTTTGTTCGACGACACTTTAGAGTTCAAGAAACATATAAATAAACAAGTAAAGGCTGCTAACTCAAAACTAGGTATCATTAGGCGGTCATTTCAGTATTTGGATAAGAAATCATTGTTGACATTGTATAAGGCACTGATTAGACCCCAGTTGGAATATTGTTCCACGGTATGGTACACAGTAAACAAAAATGAAAATGATGAGATAGAGAAAATTCAACGTAGGGCGACAAAAATGATCACAGAAATAAAGGATAAATCATACGAGAATAGATTACGATATTTGGATCTTCCTACTTTAGCATATAGACGTAAGAGAGCAGATATGATTCAGGTATACAGAATAGTGAATGACATAGATAAGATAGATGGTAATCAATTTTTTAAGTGGAAAAATAGTCAAACCAGAGGTCATAGATATGCATTAGGAAAGGATAGGTTCAATGGGGCGTTAAGGGAAAACACATTCTCCGTTCGGATAATAAACGACTGGAACAATCTAACGGACGAAACGGTATCAGCTGCGAGTCTAAATCGATTTAAAAGCGGTCTCCGCAAAGAGTGGAGCAATCATCCGATGAAATACGACATCAGCTACATTGAAGCACCCAACAGGATGCGCGAAAAGACCCTGACAGAAAGACATTGGAGGGGAAAAGAGGTGTGATGCCGGATATTCCCGAAACCACAGGTAGAACCACAGGTAGGTGTTTTTCCATGAGACATGTTTCATTGATTTTTAAAGAATGTCTATTACCCGGTACCTAGGTATGTGGTCTTGCATCGATACCATACTACAATTCAGACTTACCCTTTTCGCCGACGAAGGGCAACGACCAAGTGAACACATCCATGAAGTTTGGCAACCAGTAGGGGTGAGGTGAACAGTTGAACTGTCGGATATTCATCACATTGTTTTCGTACTTGAGAATGGCAGCTGAAACAATACAAAATTACATGTTGAATGAAAATGTAGGGTGCTACAGGCCAGTTAACGGTCATATATCCCAGTGCCGGCTGTTTACAGTACAGTACATGAAGCCATGGCATGGTACCGTTGTGATGCCAGTATGCCTCCTAAGGTGGTGTTATGTGGGGAAACCATTGTCACAATTTAGCGATTCCATCGTAAAATGTCCTATCTTTGAGAGATGTTCGGATATTTACATTAATTTGATCAATACCACTAGGAGACAAGACACGAAACGCTTGAATTTACCGTGTTCCTACGACATTCAAAACAAGGCTAGTGGTGCACAATTTATCATTTTTCAAAATTAAGCTAGGTTATTTTCTTACAATTATTTAATATTCAATTTGTGGCAGTTTTTATGATTTTTCTAATTGGGAGATATTGCACATACACATTTAGTTGTTTATGGTATGTTAACCAGCACGTTTTGTTTTCGCTGCACAATTAGAGTTTTTGTCAAAAAATATATAAACAGCTATATGTTAGTTGTTTGTCGATATATTTTCCTAATAAGTGAGTTTTAGAATAAATATTGAACCACAGGATAAATTTGTTATTGTTCATTACATGGGGTGGACACAGTATAGCATCACCCTTCAGCTGAACGTTATCTCCTTTAGCCTCATATTGAATTTGCGCTTTCTTTGTGATGGCACCGAAAAATACATATATAATATAATAAACCAAGAACTGATGAAGGTATCACATATATATTTTGGCTTTTACCTGGCGGTATACTACTTATCATTTAATTGCCAAGGTAGATTGAACAGATAATCGGATAAACTGCCAGCGCCATCATATACATTGGTAATCGAGTAGTTAAATAATTCAGAAAAATTTATAATTTGTACTACTGTATACCGTCTGTTAGTATCAATGCCCTTAATAGTAGAGCACATTAATATACTATGCATTAATATTTTATACCAAGCGGGAAAACAGTAGGCCTACTGGGAATGTAGCCCACGATATATGATTCCATAAAAAAGCTATTATTTATGAGGATATGATATGATGGTGTATGCGTGAATAATAAACGAGGCAGAATAATTTGTTAAAGTAATTGATAGGCCATGAAATAGCGAGGAAAACGGGAGAGGATATTGACGATTTCAGTCACGTGGCTCTTGGGACAACACTCTTTGTGCAATTATGGGATTGAAAGGTGAGATCAATCTATGGATCATGATCACACGATGATCACATGATCTGCACACAAACGGGGGGAAAATCAAAATACACTCTGAATATCGTAGATAAACTCATTGCCCTAATGCAGGCCTGCCCAACTGGCGGCCCGCGTGCCAATCAGGCCCGCGAGAGCGTGGCATCCGGCCCGCGAATAGTTGATTAAGTGAGAAAATAAAAATAGCATGTAGGCTACCTACACAGTAATCTGTAAAACTTACAAGTTACAAAGATTTGAAAATTTCTTATCAAAATTACACAATTACCCAATCACATGTCGTCAATCATGGCTAATCTTAATCCCATTGTAGGTGTAACAGTTACTGTCGCATGTACAATTCACAGGAATTCTATTCATCAAGTATCTAATGGTGTTAATAATGCAAACGTCATGTGGATAGTGGGCCTAAACACCTTGATGGTCCACCAAACAACCCATGTACACGGCTAATCTCCTTAACAAAACTGACATATGACTTGCGTTTGATCACTCAGCATGATGTCTGCCAATAGTAGGGCCAGCGAGAAACGAAAAATCCATTCTGAGTGCACTGCGAATTTAAAGAGTCTTGGATGTCAGATTATCAATTACGCGACAAAATAAAATTTAGTAAACCACAGTGTTTATTATTTTTTCGCAAACGTAGGTAAATGTTACTGTGAAAATTAATGATCTGATCAAAAGGAAATGAAATAACAATAACACTAAAATACTAAATAATAATACTAAAATTACCAAATTTGAAAAAAATCCAATTTGAATGTCCGGCCCTCCAATATATTCCTGATTCCCAATCCGGCCCGAGGAAAAATTTAGTTGGGACCCCTGTTATACAGTATGTACTCATATTATTATACAATATTATACAATACCAGAGTGCATGGTGTAGATAAAACCAAAAAAAAGGCTACACCACCCCACACAATCATTAACTTCTTTGTATATGTGGTTCATTCTGATAACGCAAGAGTTCAACAAATTTATTTAGGCATTCCATTTCATTATTTTAAGTGATATGATATTTTAGAGAATACACTAGGGTGAATCACACTTAATTTTTGCAACAAGTTTGGTTAAATTGCTATAATCTAATTTATGTCCAACTTACAGATCACTGCTGGCATGGTGGGAGTGGGAGTCCTCAGCGTGGAGAAAGTTTGGCGTCTTTTCAACACTCTTAAAGACCTTCTGAAAGAAGAAAAAATATAATACTATTGCATGATTGAGCATATCACATAACCTGTAAGAGAGTGGACTGGATCGTATAACACAAATCACTGTACTGTCTAGGAGTACCAGTCTTTGTCCTCTACGTGAAAGAAGGTGTCTTTACTGAGGGTGCAGTAGGCCAGTAGCGCAGTGGTAGAATGGTCGTCTTGAGATCTGGGTTCAGGCCTGAACCATGGTAAAACGGTATGGCATTTTTCCTGTGTTACTAGAATTTCCTTGGGCCGGCAAGGAACTTGCCGTCACCAGTTAATTCAGTGGCTAAATTGAGCATTTGGGAACTGGGTAGCTTTAGCAGGAATTATGTTAAGAAGATATGGATGGAAAATATCCTGCCCATGTCCGATATTGTATGGGGAAGCCATATTCTATGCAGGTTGTGTCTGGTACAGTTGTACAGATCTAACACCAGTGTGCCTGACTGCCTGTACAGAATGACTTGATGTTGTGGAGGTGGTTGGTAAGTTGCGGGATCCATGTTTGGTCGATGTAACCAGCTTACCACAACTAAGCAAACCAGAGGCAACACTTCAGCATTAATTTGTGTAAGAATGAATGGTATAACTCAGGGTTTCGCAAGGGCCCCAATGACGACTGCGCGATGAGGCGTAAAAACCTCTAGCTCTCATAAACTAACTTACTAACCGATGTGTTTTTTGCCTTGGAGTAGAACAATCGTGAGATAGGAGTCAGTTCACCGAAGCTTCGACTGGTGATGTCGCTCACCTCACTTAGGGACGATTCACACCTACTTGTCTCCATCTCGGTCACCGATTTGTTATCACAGGATTCAATGTCAGGGAGGGTGTCGGTGATGGAGTCATTGTCTGCATCTGAAACAGGAAGATGGGTGTCATAATCAACAAGTGGACATAACAAAAACATCCATGGCATGAAAATGAAATTTGTTTTTGTGCCAATTCAGTTTTTAAAATCGCCAGTGGTACGAAATGTGTGTACAGCGTGAACTCTGGAGATGGGATCATAAGCAACAAGCGGCGGTAACAAACACATCCATGGCATGAAAATGAAGGCTCAAGATTTCAATTTAAACAAAAGAACCACACCTACTGGTTTCCATATCTGTCACAGATTTGTTATGTCAGGTGAGCGAGTCTGCATTTGGGAAGGAGATATGGGGCGTCATAATCAACAAGAGGCGGTAAAAAACATCCATGGCATGAAAATGATGGCTTTTGATTTTAGTGAAAGGGATCATTCACACCTATTGGTTTCCATCTTTGACGCTGAGTTGTTGGCGCAGGATTCGAAGTCAGGGAGGGTGTCAGTGATGGAATCATTAGGGAACTTAGAAATCTGAGGAGGGGTCCCATCTTCGGAGTTCGATTCAAATTTACAGTTGGGGCAATGTAGACAAGAAAGATAATCAATCATAATTTATCAAAAATATCTGCAGAAATGATTCACACGTTACATATAGCTTCAATAAACTTACTTTCATGAAAAATACATCGGGATTATTTTGTCGCTCAACTCGACGAACACCGTCGTCGATCACCAACAACGCCAGTTTCATTAAAATGACGTCAACAATTTTTAAAATTGAAATCTTCAACGCTAGTTTACTCCAATGTAAAATAAACCACCCTTTCCTCTGTTCAAGCACGTTTAGTACAATGAAATACACCGGGTACCGATATTCAAGTGTGAAACACTAAGATATCTTGTTGGAAACACAATTACAGTATCTTTCTAGTCTATCTTGGTCAGATTATAACTTTGAATGGAACACCAAAGATGGGAGTCTTCCCCAGACTTCTTAAGTTGCCTAGTGTCTAGTCTGGGGATGTGCAATCAGATTTTCCAACAACTAATTATGAATGTGGCTTCAACAATAGAGCTCCACTGAAAACAGCAAACAGTATACAGTAGGACTGGTGGGTTCCACTGATATTCCAGAATCATGAAATCTACCAACTTGCAGACTCATAAAAGGTACTCATAATTTATTGTTCATTCTCATTCTCAAGGTCTCAGGTTCAAGCTTGAGCCACGACAAAACTTCAACTTCATTCATAAGTATTTTTCTGCGTTACTGGAATTATCGCGAGCAAGAAACTTACCCCTCCTAGCATCCACTAGTTCAATGGGTAAATTTAGCATTTGGGTACTGGTTAGCAGCTTACGTAGGAGTTCTGCTGGCTTCTCATGGTCATGGAAGATGGACAAATTCTGCCTACATCCTGTGGTTTTCTCCAGTTTCTCCACCAAGCCATTTCGGCCACTG
>WNLI01108747.1:0-10520 GCA_025802215.1 Wirenia argentea
TGGAGAAGGATGGCACCCTTACCATTGTCGAGATATGATAAAAGGCTATCAGAGATGGTCTGAACTGCCGTCTCAACGGAGTGGTAAGCACGGTAGGCGGACTGATAAGGTGAAAAAAGTGAATTTTGGAGAAAATGCGATGAAAGCTGTTGACAAACAATGCGTTCGATATCTTTAGAAAATTTCGTCAAATTGGAAACGGGGCGAAAGTTTTTCAGGATATTGGGATCTAAATTGTACTTTTTGATGAGAGGGCGGATAGTAGCAGTCTTCATTGATTGAGGGAAAACTCCAGAAGAGAGACTGAGATTTATTAGTTGGACTATCATGGGAAGGATGGTAACGTGGCAGGCTTTCATGAGGGCTTGTGGTAAAGGGTCGATGGTGGATGTTTTGATGGGATGTTTAGTTGTCATATCTGTCATTTCTTGGATAGTTACTGGTTGAAAACAGTCTAGTACTGTGGCCTCATTATTGATGGGGAAGTTGAGAATTTCATCAGGAGATTTATCAAGGTTTTGTCTGAGAATGTCTATTTTGTCTGAAAAATAAGAAGCAAAGTTATCACAGAGTGTGGTGTGGGAAAGGTTTGGTGGGAGGATTGTCGATACGTCAGTTTTACTTGTTAGTTTTGAGAAAGTATCAAATAAACATTTTTGAGAAGGCGCGGAGGCTACTAGGTCATTGAAATATTCAACTTTGGCGTTATTGATCAAGGATTTTACATGATTACACTGGGATATGTAGGTTTGATGATGGTCCTCACGCTTGGTGGCCAGGTAGATACGTTCCGCTTTACGCCGTACCTTCCTGGCATCCATGATCGTGGGGGTCATCCAAGCCTCTGATTTACGGGTTAGTGGTTTAGAAGAGGTTTTAAGAGGGGCATGCTTATCCAAAACTTGTACAAGACAGCTATTTAAACTTTCTGTGAAGTCGTCGGGATTAATGAAACTAATGGTTGGGAGGCTATTACTAACATCTGTTACAAACGTAGGAAGTACAATACGTTTTACATTACGGTACGTTGAGAAAGTTTTTGTTTTAACAGTCTTCTTGGCTTCAATGTTCAAATTAAATGACATGATGGAATGATCTGATAAACGAGGTGGTTCAATTAAAACATTCAAGATACAGCTATTGTTTGTATAAGCAATAATGTCTAGAGTGTTACCGAGTTTGTGGGTGGGGCCAGTCTGTATGGGGGAGATTCCAAACAGGTCGAGCATCTCAGTGAAGCGTTTAACAAGTGGTTCATCAGGTTTGTTGAGGTGGAGGTTGATGTCACCAACGAGGAGGATGTTTGGTGTTGATGTAATACGGTGCGAGAGGAGAGTTTCAAGGTCAGAAATGAAATCAACTGTTCGATCTTTTTTGTTCATGTCTTTCTGAGGTTTGTATACACAAATGACATGGAGTTGTGAGTGGTTGGGGAAACAAAGTTCGATAAATTCGAAAGAGGATATATCGGTAATTTCGGGAATGGACGGTGGAGTTTGGACGGAGAGTGTTGAGTTGTATATGATGGCAACTACTACACCACCACATGTATCAGTAATACGTGGCGTGCTAGCGACGCTATCTGAAGGAGGCACCATATCATACACAACAGTACCGTCTGAGCCATCGGACTCCATCCACGTCTCAGAAATGGCAAAAATGTCAATTGAGCGGCTGGTGATGAGTTCGGAGACATGAGTAGTCTTTTTAGTTACGGATTGTGCATTCCAGCCAATCACAATGTGTATTATAACGTAGGTATTTCCGTAGCTGGTATCAAAAATGAAAAAATAAAAAATAAACAAAATAATATTAAAAACAAACACCTAAGTCAAAAATCGCCGCCGGTATTGCATTTTAGGCTACACTATTCCCTTTTAATAATTAGGAATTAGACATTTTTTTTAATAATTGTTCGTTATTTTAACCAGTATTGTTCACGATTTATAGTTAGTTAGTTTATAATCATCTATACAGATTGGAAATAAAATTCATGAGCAACCTATTTGGTTGTATTCATTTATGCGTAGACAGACGTTCAACTTGCTCCTCCGCATCTCACTTGAAACCCTTTTAACACTGAAAGGGATTTTATTATCTATCTGTCGGCTAGTGATCTACACTACCGCATAAAATATAAAATTTTGGTAATAAAACGGAAGTAAAAATGCCAGAGATATACGTTGATTGACAGTTCGGTTTGCTCCATGTGGTATATAAGTTGTAGATATGAAGAGAAGAGACGTTTACGATCAGTTTGAGGGTTACTCTAGATAAAAGCGAAATAATCTCTCGGGGTGTTTATGGTGTTGTGTGCAGGGTGTATCAGTGGATGTAACATGATGTATACGGGTGAAAGCTTGCTGCAAGATTTAATACAGTTCTCAGTGACTTTATGTCGCTCCAGAAATATTCCAGGTAAAATGAGGTTTCGTGGTAGCTTACCAGTGAAGGTATAGGCTCACATACACCAGCTTACTGCTCATCACCTGACGGCTGCATCAGGCATCAGCATTCAACACCTGGATATCAGTATCAAGATATCATCAGGATATCTGTCGAATATCGATACATCCTGTAGGCCTACCTGACGTCAGTATGAGTCACAAATGGTATGAATACGAGTAGGCCCTATGGTTGTTGCGAATTTTCCCAAGATCTAACATGGTTCGAGATACACTGTGGCCAATCCAGTAGCCTATCCACCAGTTATGTACTAGTCATACCCACCGAGTTCTTATATACCTGGTATGATGTCTATGGTCATACCTGTAGTCACTTATGTGCTAGTCATACGTGTAGTCTGTAGACTATAAACTTGATGGTAATAAAGCAAATAAAACCTATATCTTCTGGTCGGTGCAAACTGCAAAACCAAGAAGGCCTACCTCGAGTTTTGGTTAAAAAATGTTTTTGCTGATTTTTTTCACGCGACCGTTCTTGATAATTATAGTGTTAAAAGCAGGGACCTCTATCGTTGACTTAAATAAACATGATCTCTATAGACAAATTGCTAAAAAAAACAGGAAATAAACTTGTTCACTTTCAGTTTCACTTTAAATTTTTTTGATGATAAAACAGCTAGAGGTACGTGGTTTGTACGCGGTTCAGTAAAATTATATTTATGAAGAAAAAATCAAGATGGCTGACGAGGTATACGGTGGTATTGCATCGATGCCGACGATATGACATTTTTATCTTCGGTATAAAGTTGTGTTCTAGCATCTACGAAATTGGCCGCCGAAAAAAAACCCAAGTAGGGAATCATGTCATAAGTTAGACGAGATTAGACTATTAATATGCTGCCCTGTCGGTATCTATATATAATCATGCACTCATTCCGTAATTTAGTATCAATTTTTCTCCATTATATTATTTTCCTCAACGACAAATAAATGCGTTCTCAAATCACTCAGAATTGGCAATATATTAAGGCAACAACGCCTACCATAATAATAATATACATAAATAAATTACCACACAATAATTGTGATCAAACCATATAGGATGCAATATACATCAATGTGAATACCTGTATTATTGCTGAATTTTACGACACATATATGGGATCGTCATCATGCAATAAATATCCATAATACACTTCCAGCCATGCGCAGTGAACACCGAGCTGGTAATTGTCAGAAGGAATGTATATGGTTTATGGTTGTATATATGGTTGTTACATCTGCGCGTGGTGGATGCGTAGTTGTTTGATTATAACAGAAGGATCAGAGAGGAAAGAAGAAATACAGTGACTGTATGTTTAGTTATTTCGTAATTTAGTGGTGTTTACAATTTTGTGTGTGTTGCTGTTCCATATCAGGATACATTTGTAATCATTAAACCATATTACATTATAAGTGAGCGTGAGGATTTAATTTCTCCCATCACAGGTATGGTACTGAAACTCCTAATTATTAATAGCACAATATAAGGTATACATAGGCTACACAATATATTATGGTTATTTACACAGCAAGACTAAAACTGCAACTACTGACCAATGAATGTACGCCAATATGTATTATTTTTTATTCCATCATCCTTTTTGCAAAACCAAAAAATCATACAATCCAACTTGAAATCATATCTATTGCGTTTGCAGCCGCGTGTAAATAGGTATGTTTTGATATGCGAATTTGCAACAGGTCAAGCGGCCACGGGGCAATGAGTATAGAGGGGTGGTGTACTGACGAGACCATTCCTCAGCGATCACGAAACCATGCAGGAGTTGGCGGGTGATGCTTTCATGAGAAGACTGGTGGCGTCGTGAGTGGGCATCGATTAGGTGGCCTCATGAGATGTGAGGTTTGTGCATAGGTGGCCTCATGAGATGTGAGGTTTGACCATCTATTAGGTGGCCTCATGAGATGTGAGGTTTGACCATCTATTAGGTGGCCTCATGAGATGAGACGTTTGGGGATCTATTAGGCGACCCCATGAGATGTGAGGTTTGACCATCTATTAGGTGGCCTCATTAGATGAGACGTTTGGTAGGCGGCCTCATGAGATGTGAGGTTTGGTCATCTATTGGGAGACCTCATGAGATGTGAGGTTTGACCATCTATTAGGTGGCCTCATGAGATGTGAGGTTTGGTCATCTATTATAGGCGGCCTCATGAGATGTTACCTTTGGCCATCTATTAGGTGGCCTCATGAGATCAGACGTTTGACCATCTATTAGGTGGCCTCGTGCGATGTGACGTTTGAGGATCTATTAGGCCGCTTCATAAGATGTTTAAAAAAAATTATTTACACAGAAAAAAAATATATAAAATGCTGGTCATCAGCTAACTACTCTGATGGGGGTTTCGGCGGTCAACTAGGACCCCAACAATAAACCAAAAACAGTATATTGCTCCAGCAAAGACCAAAAAACTAAATGTCGTCTCCAAGCAGACGACGTAAAGGAACACCACTACCAATCCGTGAGAACACAAAAAATGTCATACATAAAAAAATCAGATGTAATTTTTTCAGATGCTGAATACAGTAAGAATATTGAAATCTGTGTAAAAGGCACACCTCTAGAACCAATTAAATATGTGTAAAAGTCACACCTAGTTGACCACCGAAACCCCTATCAGAGTAGCTAGCTGATGACCAGCATTTTTGTATTTTTTCTGTGTAAATAATTTTTTATACATTACTGCTGAGTGAACTGAGGCTATGCTTATGCTGCCTTGCCTAAGGAGTAAGGACACTCAGTTTG
The DNA here is from genome assembly GCA_025802215.1 of Wirenia argentea. Classification (NCBI taxonomy): domain Eukaryota; kingdom Metazoa; phylum Mollusca; class Solenogastres; order Pholidoskepia; family Gymnomeniidae; genus Wirenia; species Wirenia argentea. The sequence goes on from WNLI01108747.1 coordinate 5,213, forward strand.
GGAATTGAACCAACAACCTGTCAGATCGGCACGGACAGGTTCGAACCCACGACCTTCTGCTTACAAAGCATATGCGCTCCCGACTGAGCTATCTGCCCACTATACACATACAGAATTATATTAGACCCGTCTTTGTGTGATAATCATCTATAAATATCTTTATAATTAATGGCTACAGGGAAACATAACAACCTAGATGACACATATTGGTCAGTAGATGACAAGATATCAGTCACACAATCATAATCGTAAGATGACACGATATCGGTCAAACAATCATAAGCACCCCCGGGGCTTATTATAGGAATAACTCGTTACTGATGATGAAAGTGACGTGCGAACGTCGGACAGATGTCGCCAAACCACCTGAGGTTAGGTGACATTAATTTATATAGCGCATATCATTGTTTGTGGAATACAATATCTGTGGGCAGAGACTGGTTGAGAATGTGTCTGATTGGTAATCAGAGGGTGTTTATACTTTTAGCAGTTTTGTGGGCAGTGGCACAAGACTGTCACTTTCTGTAAAATTAAAAATGACTTTTTGGCGGGAAAATATGACGAGGCTAATTAGCCCATTTCAAACTGTTATAAGTAATAGGAAATTACTGGATTGAATGTATAAAAAATTCTTTCTTTTTTCTATATTCTATAAATGGTCCATGGACGGTCTGGATCCCTTTGGGGCTCAGATGGATCGTGTTGCCTTTTTAGGGAGTTTCTAGCCATTCCATTTTGAGGATCGTAATCTGTGAACTTAAATTGGCTAATGTAGAAAGGTGACTGAATAACAAATTCAATTTCGATACTTCGATTGATTAAGTGATACGCCCAAAGACATTACTGTAGTTCACTGTTAAAAAGACTTACCAAACACCAGCACATTGATAACTGTCGTTGGCAAACTGAAGGTCTACATACGTACCATCAAGTCACAAAAAATAGTACTACGTGTTAGTTTATGCATGACAAATTTATATTCCAGCTAAAGACTACTGATTAATGAATTATTAATAGAAAGATGGGATACAATCCCATAGGTATGTTATAGGTCGACATAATAATGGTGTTGCGGAAACATTTTGTTGGTATAGTATTTGCCCCTTGGCAGTTTGACACCAATGTTCATCGGCTGAAAACGTCATTAAAGTCGGCCCTCTGTAGAATTGTCGCTCCCATCATGGGGTGTATTTTATAACATAACGATAACATAATTACAATTAAACCTGTCTATAACGGCCACCTTGGGGAGAGGTCAAGAGTGGCTTTTGTATAGAGAGGTGGCCTTTGGTGACAGGTTGGGGACATTCATGAATATTGTAAGAAACTTGATATATAAAATTATTGAAACATAAGTATGGGTATTTTGATTTTAAAAAACCTATGTGCCGACAAAATTTGAGTAATATAATATTTTCTGTTATATTTATTAATGGATAGCTCCGTCAAAATATGTTTAGTGGTGACAATTAGTGTCCTTTGTGGTCATGTGGCTGCTGTAGAGAGGCGGCATCTTGTACATGTTTTACTTAAGAGCTATAATGGTAAATTTTTCACCATAGACATAATAACACTAGCTCGACCAACTGCTATCCAATTAGTGTGTACAAATTGGCGCGAAACGTCGTTTTTCGGAAAACGCCTTTATTTTCCGACTAAAATTATGACGTCGTATTCACGCTACTCGTGTTGCAAAGATTATTATTCATGGGGCATGATTTGACATCCACTGGATTACTGCTTTTCAATGTGAGAACCTTGCGCCTCAATGCACGCATGTAGCCGGTATCTTGGTAGACCCGTATCTTTACTCCCGGTGGAGTATGGTTCCGTTGTCGGCGGAATGGTGGATTGGTGATGGCCGATTGCGGAAATGTGTTCGCAAACCGGTAACGACTCAAAACTGATGACGACTCACGGCTATGTTCCGCGATAAGTGTACCTAGGGCGGCTTCAGTTTCTCCTATGTAGTGTGCCGGACAGTTTTCACACTTTACCCTATAAACGACTATGCGGGATCTGGAATGAGGCCGCCACAACCTTTTCCCCGTCATCAAGTCATGTAACCTCCCATAGCAAAAGTCATATGATTAACCTTGTGATGTCGTTCACCGTCGGTTGAAAGCTATGCATATGGTTAGGCTTCATAATTAAATTGTGTGTACAGTTTAGTAATTTTGTTTCAAAATAACTATTCCACAACAGTTAAACTTCAAGAAAAAAAACTTACCGTATATTTTATTTGCGAGAGTGAGAACGTCGGCGTAGATGAGTTGTCTGTTCCTGTTGTTCATCTCGGCAAACATTGGGAACATTGTCTTGGTGGACTTGCGGCGACGTTTCTGCTTTTCTTTAATATCTATAATGGACACATAATTGCTTTTAATTGCATTTAATAAATGTGTATGCGACTGAGACCTCAGAAATAATCCCTAGCTGGAGTGTATACTGCCGTGTGTGAACTCTTGCAGGACTCGAAATACCCAGTAGACCGGTACCCGATGTGGAGGGGCTCAGCGGTAGTGCACGCCTTGAGATCTTGAGGTCCCAGGTTCAAGAGTGGCCGGTAAAACGCTTTATGTGTAATGAAATGGTGAACTGGTGGTCAAGCACATTGTTTCTAAAACTGGTACATAGTAATGGACATAATTTGGGATTAGATTAATTTTTTGCATCAATTAAGTTGCATTCCTACTTTGGAAGGAATTCTACTAGCTTCTTCCCTCTGCCTTCGCGTAATGGAAGATGGCAATATTCCTGCCCATGTCCGGTGGTTTCCTCCGGGTTCTCCGTTTTCCCCACCATGATAACATCTAACTTAAAGGAATAAAACGCTCAGCTATTACTATTAGGTTGAATCATGCATGTATTCTTAAAGGATCATTTTTATAGTACAAGCTACTGCCAACTCACCTGAAAAATCCTCTGAGGTCTGGGTCTCCACAGAAGCGATAGCACACTCTCCAACCACTGCAACACATACAGTATGGCACATACGTAACCTACAAGTCATATTTGTAGTGTGCGAAGCAAACTGTAAACGTTCTTGAGACAGTCGCTACATGTAGATCTTATCAGAATCGTCACACTTTCCTGTAGCCTATGCGCTGGTGCATGGAGAGTGCAAGTGATTTACGACGGTGATCTCAAAATCTGGTTACGCATTTCTGGAATTTCCAGAAGTGTACAATCGGGGATTTCTTCATTTATACTTCACGGTGTTTGCTTTGATTTAACCTGGTTCCCCGCTAAAACCAAGCAAACAAATACAGTTTGCTTTGGATTAGTTCTATCTGCAATTTTCTGTGAGTAAGAATGGTTGCAGACAGACCATCCTGCAAAACTGGACACGAGTCCTACACTCCCAAGCACTACCACCATCAATTTTATGATGAAACCCATAACCAATCTATGCACGGTGCGAGTTCGTGGTATGTTTTTGCTTGCCATACCGTGTCATACTATACTAAAATAAAATAAATAAATGTGTGCATTTATATACCGCACTTTCAGAATCTGTCCATGTTGCTCGCAAATGACAGATGGAAAGCCTGGGAAAAAATCCCTGGTTTTTTCTGGGTTCAAACCAGCGACTTCTCGTGCGAAAAGCCACGGCTCTGACCACTACACCACGGGGCCCACACGATGCTAGGGCTCACACTACTCGACTGTAATATAAGCTAGGAAGTAGAAATATAAAGAAATATCAGTATTTTGTTACGTAATTACCTTTTCCTGCAGACGTAAGAAGGACCGTCCTCCGTTTTGCCTCCAACTGGGCCAACAAATCATTCACTACTTCACTCCGGGTTTCTGTCTGCTCTTCTTTTACTTCACTCTTCACTTCAATCTTCACCTCTTCTTTATTCTTCGTGACAGTCTCTTCCCGTTTCTCTTCAATCTTCACCGCATTCCGTAAAGCCTCATTATGAGTGTTGATCTGAGCGACGGCACCGGATAATGTTTGTTCGGTCGAGTCGGCGTTTTTGAATTTGTACATGACTTTCTTTTTCTTTCTTTTCTTCACTGAAAGATAGAAGTTTCATTGATTAAAATAATTACTTGTCGCTTCTGAAGTGGCCAGTCGATGGCGGAACTTATCCAAATTCACACTGCTATAACAGATCAATGCAATAAACAGCCACATGCAAACTACACCGGCTGGAAAGGACACTATCAGGTGGCTGGTCCACAAGAGTGTAGGCTATGTCTAATTTAAATTTCTGGGTAAAAATTGACACTTGCGGGAATTGAACTCATTGCTACAGTGCTACTGTCTACTATATGTTTAAGGAGTGTAATCATTTTTTGCATTTCAATTTTAGGCTACATGCAGTGAAGAAAATTGCTGGTTACTTCCGCTATACTGTCTTTGAGTTGTGAGATGAAAAATATCCTGCCTACATCCGGTGATTTCCGGTTTCCCAACTACGGTATCAACTTTTGACCACTTTATGTCTTAGCTGTCTGTCTGTGTGCCACATATTATTATTACCTCACTAAGGCTGTCCAGGGGATGTTGCTGTACCAGTACCATAACATTGGAAGCATGCCACTCTGCGCGAGCAACGAGCGCATTCAGAAATTAATAAAACATCCTGCTTTTATTATTTTATAAAATTTAATTCCACATACCATCTCCATGCGGTCCACCATTAGTCCGAGCTTACAAATCCGCATTTGTACCATGGCAACATGGACAGTCGCGAATTTGAGGTACCGTATATAAATTCACATTTTTGTTACTTATTAATATAAATTACATACCAACATCTCCATACGGTCCCCCATTAGTCAGAGCCTCCCCGAACGTGCAATCTTTGTATGCAGTAATACTCCACTCGCTCAGTGAATCCTCGCCCCCAGTAAATATTTTGTCCTCATCGAGAAAACTCCACGCAGCACTGAAGATACGTGACTTGTGTCCAGCAAAATTGGCCAGCGATTGACCGGTAGAAACGTCCCATACCTGGAACAAAGGTAAAATGTTTTACATCTACCTATATACCCCAGCTGTGACATGGACTGAGTGCGAGGTGTACTGGGTTCAATTCCCTGCCTAATATTATTACATCCAAAATTGTCATCGTAAGGTGGAATAGGTGACTAACTGTCTTGTGCCAAAATGCCGGACATAGTGGCCTAGAAGATATCTAAAGCACACATTAAATGTGCTGCTAACTGGTATCATATCTTTGAGAGATTTCTATAGATCACTTTTGTAAACATACAATTTGCATAAGTAGGTAGTTACAATATAAATTGACTGGAAGCTCTGGAAACTTGCATTGGTCAAATGTCCAAGCTG
>WNLI01108858.1:0-16809 GCA_025802215.1 Wirenia argentea
ACACACACACACACACACACACACACACACACACACACACACACACACACACACACACACACACACACACACACAAAAAAAAAAAAAAACTACAATAATCTGGCAAACAAGCAGTCTCTGAAAAAGGCTTGACTGTGTGTAACCGGAAAGTATCTGCAGTTTCAGTCATGTTATCCTGGTTAGCGAGTAATTTAATCTGGGGCAGATCGAGAGAACTATCAGGTGGAACTATCACATTGTTGTTTCACCATGCATGGTTGCTGCATAGGCATGGCGTCGTATCACACGGTACTTCATTTGTTTTCGCTTTACATCGACTGAGATCGGCGATAATTGGTCGATGGTGGTAAAAAAAATAAAAATATTTCAGTATAGCCATTTCGTTATCATGGTCAGCGAAAAATGAATTTAAAAGCAATCTCGTGTTATTAGCGTGCTTGTTCAGACGAACATACACACAAAAATTACGATAAGGCAATGATTGTGTAACTTATAGCCAAATGCGTTACATAATATATAGGAGCCAAATAGTTAAATACATGTACTATGTACATAGCACTACACTGTAACGTAATTTAATATTCACAGTCTATACATAATAGAATTACACATAATATAAACCACAAAAAATATGGATGGACTGATGTCGAGATTCCCACACTCACCTGATAGATTTTACCGTAAAAGCAGACGAAAACCCGATACGTGAAATGAAAAGTGACCAAATGGTCGCTTGGGGTTAACAAGTGACCTGTAGAATAAAATCAGGTGACCCAGAGAATGACCAATGATTTAAATGCGAAATCATATTGGGTTTTTTTCTCGGGTTCCGATGCATTTTCTGAATAAACAAAATGGCGAATCGGTCCTGGGACCAATTTTGCTAACTACGAAATTGTGCATTGACTTAGTATACTCGGGATAATGTTGGTTCGCAATAGCTCACACAAAGCACCCATGATTTGGGAAAATTACACCAGGAAAACAAGCAAAAAAGAGAGAGAAAAAATACAGTATGTTGCCTCATTACCCTATACTACATTTCCTTTGGAAAAAAAATATATATTACAGTAGGCTATAGTAATCTAGGTGTACAGAGGACAGGGTCTTACATCTCATTAATCAGTTATGTTATAGCATTTTACACTACACAGATACGGTACAGATAGGGCGAAAATAAAATACAACATAGTAATCCTAGCTATACGTATAATATAGATCGTGCAATCCGTACTATAATACAACTTCGCGCAAGGATGTGTTATCGCATACTGCATAGGCTCAGGGTCGAGTATAAGAGTGTGCCAGGGATGGACAATATAATAGTAAAAGTAGTTAGTGATATTACCATGTACAGTGGACAGTACTGGGTGTACAATGTACGGGGTACGGGGTGTGCACTATGTCTGGTACGAGTCCACCAGGAATGGCACTTTAACAGATTTTACTACTGCTCGGTTGCATTATGATACGGAAAACAGACTCCATATTTGTTAACATGGGTATCATGGGACTACTGAGCATTTGCAGTTGCTAACAGATTCATTTTAACAATAAGGGCCTCAGTAATAAACCTACCAGTAGTAATATGGGTTACTTTGGACGAAACCAGACGTAAACACAGACGTCTGACCGATATCCGTGTCTAGACGTCTGACCTATATCCGTGACTAGACTGGGTGACCTACTTTAGAAATAGGGTTTGGTTGGCTATTGTCCAATGTGGTATTTCACACTACTCTGTGAGCATTGCATCATATACTGACAATTTATAGATGTGTGAATTTTTAACCTAAATTAAATAGACTAGATGATGGCTATTGTCCAATATCTTGGTATTTCACACTACACTGTGTGGATTGCGTCATGTTCTGACAATTTATAGATGTGTGAATTTCTAACGTATACTAAATAGACTAGATGATGGCTATTGTCCAATATCATGGTATTTCACACTACACTGTAAGGATTGCGTCATTATTCTGGCTGTTTATAGATTTATGAATTTCTAACACTAGATAGACGACCTAGTCTGTGCGATATCGTTCATTGGGAAATAGGGCTATTGTCCGATATCCTACTTCCCACGAGTATTTGATGATTAGCCTACATCAGCACTGACAGTTTATAGACCTGAGAATTATTTGTGGTTATAGTATGTTACTGAACCAATGTATACATTTTCGTGGTGGGTGGAAACGGGCGCCCTTACGCCACCATTGCGTATGTATGTCGCAAGTACCGAATATACAGTACCCCGTGTATATTTTAGTGAACCAGTGTATTGAAAGATGATTTTTAATGGTTGAGATGGGGTTAATATGTTTTTAAACTAGTGTGTATTGATTGTACGCCATCACTTGGGAGATTATAGATCTATTTACTATAGCTAACGCAATAATACAATGTGTATAAAAGCCAGTTTATGAATTGGTGGTTTTCGTACGTATGTTTGTTGTATGAATCAGTGTACTTATAACGACGATCATTGATGGTTCGAATATGGACTACTATACATTTATGTCATAGTGTTGCATGTGGATACAGACGAAAAGTGAAGACAAATATAGGTGTATCCTGTTTATGTATTGGTGGTACTGTATTTAACAATAATTTTATAACGTACATTACTATTAAATTTGAATTGGCACAATTACTTTTTATATCCACTACATGTTTGTAAAATATTCTATTATTAACTGTATTGGCACAATTTATAAGGAAAATGTGCATTGTTTTACTAAGTATGCACTATGTTTGGGAAATTTTGACTATGTGTAACACATATCGCGTAGTAATGACACATGAATAAACCTAATAATTAAAGAACATTTATATAATCATGTACAATGTGTTATTGTATTCTGGAAATTCCACACTTGAGAAAACTAATAATGTTTTATGTTGATTACTGTAAATGAATTATCTCCAAATTCATTGGTAACAGCGAATGAATTATCTGCAAATTTATTGGTAACAACGTAATTATACAGGATATGCTACTTTTTATAATAAAAAAAGACAAACGAATTATACTATGTTCTCAATAATTTTCGTAAAGTTATGTTACATGCTAAAAACTTGTAAATGTTTTCCAATTTAATGTTTTACTGTTCAGATAATATTACAATTATGGGTAATACAGTATATAAAATCTTAGTTGCATAGTATGTAAACGTTTCAGGTTAGTTACATTACGCATTTAGAATATCTTCCTTATACTAAGCTATTGTTTCATAAGATAAAAGATTAGCAATTTTAATAAGTTTCAATTGTCCAATATTTGTGAATATATGTAGATAATAAAGTCTTTTGAGAGCAATATAAGAGAGATTGAAATTTAAATTGCGAAAAATGTAGCCTATTTGTTCTTGTTGAAAATCTAATCTGACTCCAATGTGGTGTTACAAACGAGTGTAGCACACTATATAATCTGTGTAATATACAAATGAAATGTTTTTGAATATGAATACTTTTATAGTGTGTGCTATTTGTTGAATAAAACTTGTACGTATAAATTATAATATTAATTTAATTTCATGTAATTTTGCAAATTTAAATATGATATCAATAATATTCGGAAGTTTATAAATGATTTAAATCTAAAATGTGTTAGAACAAAATTGATAACTATGACTGACGATACATATGGTGTCAGATTATGGAATAATTTAAGAATTGATTTTAAATATTGTGATAAAATTCTTTGACAAATATATTTTGCATCTATTTGAAAGATATTAAAATGTATAAACTAATTATAATTCTTTTTCGGAGCATATTATTATAAAATGTTCAGTGATAAAATATTTTGCTATTTTGTATGTTTCATTTTATGTATATTCCTATGGGTTTTTTTTTTCTTATATGTATTTACGTTTGTTTATAGTGAAATATACATGTGTGCTATTGATATACAGGTTCAATATGTTACTTTTCAAACAACTTGACATGCGATGTAAGGGCAGTATACTATAAAAGTAGTCGGTTAATAAATCAATACCATCAATCAATTGTACTCACAATTTAGTACACTGCCTGCCAACATGACTGTTGTTTCCTCAAGTATGAATGATTATGTTATTATTTATTAGAAATTGTAATTTCTTGTATAATTCTTGTGAATTGGTTGTACTGTATACAATTGTGTTGAATAAATTATACAAAGAAAGAAAATAAAACACGAACTTACCAAGTAATATACTTTTATTACGAAATTTAACAAATAATATTAATTTAAACAGCTATAATAAACAAAAAATCATTTAACAACAACAACTTCTTTATACCTATTCTAAGTATGTACACTTATTTCTCAATTAAACCTTTATTATTGTGATATTTAAAAAAAAAGTTAGTCCACCATGCAATACATCTTATAGCTATACACTTTTAAATACATACAACTTTAGAACTAACATGCATTATACTACTATTATACGTTGAAAATAAACATCTTAGCAAATATTCTATACGAAACATACAGTATAACGTAAATTAATATTAATTTAAACAGCTAAAATAAAACATTTTTTTCAACAACAACTTCTTTATAACTATTCTAAATATGTACAGTTATTTCTCAATTAAAACATTATTATTGTGACATTTTCACAAAAATCCAAAGTTAGTCCATCATAGTCACATTATACAATACATATCTTGTAACTATAAACTTTTAAACACATACAACTTTAGAACTAACATGCATTCTACTACTATTATACGTTGAATATAAACATCTTACCTAATGTTCTATACGAAACATATAGTGTAACGTAAATATTTATTTTGGAAATACTCATCAATGTATATCTTTTATAATTATTACATAAGTTACATTCGTTAAACTTAAAACTATTTAATTAATGTGAATTTCTTGTACTGTATACAATTTTATTGAATAAGTTATACAAAGAAAGAAAATAAAATACGAACAAGTAATATACTTTTATTACAGAAGTAAAACATTAATATTAATTTAAACAGCTATAATAAACAAAAAATGTAACAACAACAACTTCTTTATAACTATTCCAAATATGTACAGTTGTTTCTCAATTAAAACATTATTTTTGTGACATTTTTACAAAAATCCAAAGTTAGTCCATCATAGTCACATTATACAATAGATATCTTATAACTATAATCTTTTAAACACATACAACTTTAGAACTAACATGAATTCTACTACTAATATACGTTGAATATAAACATCATAGCAAATATTCTATATGAAACATACAGTGTAACGTAAATGTTTTTTTTTGAAGTACACATCAATGTATATCTTTATATTTATTACATTCATTAAACTTAAAACTATTTGCAACTTTCCTAAAAGAAAAAAAGATGTATTGTCCGTATGTATCATGATGAACACTTAATGGCTAAAATACGTTAATATGTCACGATGATGAATTATACTTATTGGAATAATTTTCAAATTCTAGTGATTGAAAGGAACAGTTTAGTGTAATAAATTATAACTTGATGTAACCATACGGCAATGTTTCGTAATTATCTACAATCACCCTTTTATCAAAAACGATCCTATAGTCTTTTTCTTGAACTTTATTAACAACAGAAATATTTTTCATGTCTCGAGTTATTTTTCTTTTATCAACAACGGTCACTTTTTCTGGACCCACACCACGAACCATCTTTTTCACAGTATCAAAATTTATGTCAATAGTGTTTTTATAATTTAACGTGATTCCTCTAATTTTACAGTGTGTTATATTTCCATCACTGTCTGGTTTTGATGTACGATAAGCATAATTTTTTGGTCCTCCGCATACCCAGATTTTTATGTAATCTGACTCTAACTGATCCGATAAATCTCCCAAGAATTCTCCAATGTTAGGTTCGTATGCCCCAGGTACGGTTTCATATACGACACTATCGGTATCAACGTATAAGACACGGCGATTCAGTGACTCTAGTACGCTGTACAATTTAAGACGAGCATTGGCAGTCGTATATGCAGCGATAACTACATTTGTTTTAGATGCAGGTTCAACAAAATCATTTTTATACAACCACTGAACTTCCACAATTTCTTCATTTATAAGACGTATACTTTTAACTTCATTCTGATCACTAGTTAATAAATCAAAATATTGTTTAGGGTCAGATATGTAAACAGTTTTTGTCATGTTTGTCCTCTGACCAAACTTTCCCCAGAAGGAGTTCAGTTTTAACTTAGCCAAGGTTCTTAGGCCAGGATTCTTCCCTATCTGAGAATAGTCTAGCTGAACACCTTCTTTTTTGAAGTAGTTTTCGATGTACAGATGCTTGTCTTGTTCAGTCACGCAATTCCTCGGCCAATCACTGGCTTGCTGCTTGATTTTCAAAAATGTATTGACATAATCAGTAAATAGACCGCCAGTTTTAGTGTCGGGATCATATATGGCCGTCTTGTCAAAATGCCATATCTCATACACACGCAGAACTTTGTAACCTAGTTCGATCGCCTTCATTATTTCGTCTGTAGTCCACGTTCCAGTTAATGCTCTTTCATTTACCGAGTGAGTACACTCTTTGATTTGGTCAGTTGCACATGTTCGACACAGTGGAAATAATAATTTACCATTAATTTTAGAAGGTAATAGAGGAATGTAAAGATCTTGGGGTGGTAAAATTTTACATTTTATTAATCCTTCATATGTTGAAAGGTCTGCAAAGTTTTCGGTTATTATAGTGGGATGGCCTATGGGATATTTCGAATACTTGTTTATGTAGGGATATAAAGATGTAAAATCTAAGTATTTTATGGTCTCATTTTTGCTGGCATCAATTTCCTTGTATAATTTAAAACCTTCGGTGCGTCCACCGTAGAAGGCGTCGCGCGGTTCAAGTGGTGCAATTAGTTCAAGGTTTTCGATAAATTTTGAAATTTCTGTATTTTCTTTTACTTCTCTGTCCCATTGACATTCCCATTTTTCAACATACACATACCCTTCCGCTTCTATATACTTTCGTTTTTCCATGGTTTGGTTATACAAGTCTCGCATAGTTTTTTCATTAATTGGGTTAACTGTATCTCTTGTATAACAATTAATACAACCATGAAATAGACAACCTTGAAATTCTAATATTACGCGCTTGCCATCCCGCTCGTAGTAACCGTCAGCTCTATAAGGTCCTATTTGCACCTCTCTACCATTTTTAGCATGCTGAATACGTACACCTTCTTTGTTGGCTAAGTATTTGAGCCACTGTATCGCCTTTAGTGACTGCTTCTGCTCGGGGTGATACCCTAGTGGCGGAATTACGGCTATTGTTTGCGCTTTCAAAAATTTGGTGCGATAAACTAAATTACAAGCAGAGGCTATGGTCACGCATTGTTTGAATGGATCGATTCCTGGATCTCCTACTCCCTCTGACGTTACATTCATAAATAAACTTCTAAATTCAGCGCAAGCTTTCCTCAAAATATGTACGTCACTGATACAATATTTTTTCAACTCTTTTTGCATATGAAATTCAGAGTTATAATTAGCATTATACCATTCATAAAACTTCTGTCTCTCTTTGGGTCTCATTGTGTCTGGTGAATAATACTTAGCATCTGGTAGATTGGGCAGAATAATGTCCTGGTTGACAGATTGGTTAAAAAGGTGTGGAAAGTGGCCTTTTACTAATTCCTTAAACCCAAATGCACTTGGTAATTTTGACAATGCCATTGGCAAAAAGTAAAAAAATAAGTTTTATATTACAGTCCTGAACAAAAATTGACATTAATTTGGTCCCGTTCATAATCACTTTTGGTAACTTTGAATTGTCGTGTAAATATTTCAAAATAAAAATAGAATCATATGCCTTGCTATTATGGGCTATGCATACTGAACCATTATTTTCCAAACTGAACAGCCATTTACAGAAATTATCGCGTGTGTCTTGACCCGAAAATACCATTTCCCTTTGCCCACAGTTGTCGCATATGTCACACTCGATGTTGATACATTGCCCACAAACCCTATGCGCCACGCATAAATTTGGTTTATGTATCCCATTATCTTGAGTACATTCAAAATCGTAAAATATATACCGTGTTTCATCTTTTTCACTGTTAGCTGTACAGTCACCCCCTTTATTCACACTATTCGATACGACTGGTTTCATGAAACATTTATGTCCAGTAGGATAATAATCGTAACAATTTTTACAAAAAATTTCGTCACAAACATGATGTCTTTTAGTAGATACGTTAACTGTTTTGTCGCAGTTTTTACATCGATACATTTTCGTGCATGTAGAGTTTCCCTTTTCTGATAGAATTTCATGGTTTTTAAAACAGGTACTACCTTTAAAATAGCGATTACATTTTTTACAAGCTATCCATTCAGCATCTTCATCAAAATCATGGACCTTAAAACAGCAGTGACATATATTATTGCATACATGATTTTCCATAGTGTTGTAACCTTTATTGCACTTGAGACAGAAATAAGAACGATTGACAAATGCTGGCATTGACGTGATTACGTCATAGTGCTTATTATGGTGGTACAGGTAAATTTTATTGTCACTGTCAGGACCTGTGTATATGAAAGCGTTAAAGTAATCACTTGATATTAAATTCAGTTGGTAGTCTGGCATTGCCATTTGGAATAACTTTAACTCATCTATACCGCACGGTCCTACCGGTACACCTGAACGTGCGTGGAGGTCAAGGGCCATCTCTTTCTGAATCCCACACCCAGACCTTATGCTGTTCCATTTCTCGTGTTTATCTAATCGCGCTTGTGCTGTTACTAAAGCTCTCGCCATACATATATCGTCATTATTTTGTATGCGAATGATACATCTTTTTTCTGTCAGATACTTTTCAAGGTCAACATAACCGGCCCTTTTCCCTTCTCCTTCAGGAACCGACACGTGGTTTACACTAATTTCTACACTACCATCTAATACGAATTCCTCGTGTGATTGCAATACTCTTTCAATTTCACTTAATAATGTATCAGGAGTTAGGTTAATTTTTCTGGTGAAAGGAATCATGATAGGAAAGTCTAATGTGGGTGATTGTAAAGATAATTGTATCAAATCATTCCCGTGCATTTTTGCTGTCAATTCATGAATTATACTTTCTAATATTTTCTTAAGACTTGCTAAAATATCGTCTAAAGAAGTCACCTCTAGGTTCTTAAAACTGACACTGTATGCTTTCGTTGTCGTTCTAAATTTTTTTGAATATTCTTCCTTCAGGAAAGTCAGTTCATAGTGATCTTTTGGAGTTTCAATTCGAATCCGTTTGGGCTGTTCAACCACTTCGTCTGCTGAACGTTTTCCCGCTCCACGCTGTATATTATGTTTAATTAAATCTTCATAATTAACGAAACATTTCCTACAGGCATCACACTGATGGTAACAGTTATCGTCGTGACATTTCATATGTCGATTGAAGTTGTCATATCTTACGAATGTCTTCGTGCAATGAGGACATATAAAGTCTCCAAAAGCGTGAACTGAACGTCTATGTTGAATAAGGAGGCACGATGTCTCGAAACTCTCTCCGCAGGTTTTGCAACAACATTTACCGCCATTACTTTCAACGTCTCTATCAATGTCACATCCGTTACTGTCATTGAGTGGCGCAGATAATGCACATTGTTCGCAGTAATCTCTCCCATGGATCAACTCTCTATAACGATCACATTTACTGCAATTGTATCTCTGTCGGTGATGTTGCGTTATTTCTATGGTTGATGGGGTACGGCAGCGTCTTTCATGTTGTGAACGCTCTACGATATCTGCAAACACCTCGCCACAGTGTCTGCATCGATAATACGTCCCATCCATCGCTCGTTCGTATTGTCTCCGTTCATGGTACGTATCATGGGTGAAGCAGGAGGAATCATTCAATAACATTCCGTCCGGATACATGGCACCAGTGTCGTGGTAGGATGTCAGTCGTTTCCCATGTAGGAAGTGTTCATGGTCGTCTAGGCATCGTTGACTCACAAATAACTGACCACATGTCTTGCATTGCAGAGCCATTCTGAAATAAATGTAATATACATTACCTTACATGTAAGTATTATAAAAGTCGTTACATGTACATTATGAATATATCACACGTTTGAAAATGGTACAAAACAGACAAATGTATGTGTGTATTGTAATATAACATTAACATATTCTATATCTTATTCACCTGTCAGCCTTGATCTCAGTAGTGGTCACGTCGCAACGTAAAACTTGGTGGCGTGGAGGCTTTGACGATCGTGTCTGCTGCAAAAGTATAAACAATCCCTAAAGTAATATTGTCTAGAACGTCAGAGAAGACATACATTGTGAGAATACTACGACAAAAAAAAATTATGTGTACTTTCTACGTGTATACGCCAAGAAATTAATCAACATACAAAGTAAGTAAGTAAGTAAGTATTCTTGGTTGTTTTTGAATCAATAATATATAATTTATTTTTTTCAACAATATTTTAAAACATACATCAAATGATATCTTAGTAATTATACAGTTTTAATAGAAGTTGCAATATTAGGTGTTGATCCATGTACACTATTACAATCAGTAAAGTCCGTAATCATAATCATAATTATATTGCACCAACCTTCGAACGAACAGCGTGGTAAAGTGGTTTTTTTCTAAACGGTTAGATGTATACCCTGAAACATTCCATTATAAACTATTACGATACATTTTCTTGTGCAATTATGTGTTAATAAACAATTCAGTTTTCAATTTATACAAAAATGACTACAAATGTGTCACTCTTTCACGAATGATTTTAGTAATTTTGTCCAAAAGTCTACTCAATGTAGATAAACAGTATTATTGATCAATTGCCAAACTACCATATTGTACTATAGGCTACTAAAACACACAAATTGTTGACCTATAGCATTAAAACAAAGTTGTATGTAGTACAACATTTGTTAATCCATTTTTATTAAAAACAATATTTTGTAATATTATCACCTGTTCTATGCATATATGATGTAATGAAAATAACAAGAGTTTCAATAAAAAAAATAACGGTTAGAATATTTAGGGCAGTCAAGTAAAGTATACACATTATTAAACAATCGTATGTATGAAATAATATGTACATAATGAGCGCTTATCAAACAAATGTAACCGTATAATGCCATCTTATGCTATGGAGCATTTCAACGATACACATTTGTAATTATGTAATTATATTTTACTATCATTGTAAAACATTTTGTGTGTATATACTCCACTGGATAGTACCCTGACCATGTACCATGACACAGTGTGATTCGAGTACCTAACACGTTTATATCTCCGTAACCTCAAAATTCATGTCCAACCACTGGAAATTCTACCCAAAAAAAACCATAAAAGGACACAGTCGTAGCCCGTTATATTGCCAAGAATATGACAACTGAATGTGTACATACTATGTATTGAGGATAATCCTCAGGATATAGTCTATAGTGTTCTAAAATCCACGATGACTCAATTCTGATAAATATCACTAATCACACACTCAGTCGTTAGGCATTGTTTACAAATAAGCAGTTTGTGATGTTATCGCTCAGAATCCTACACATAGTGTTTTCTATAGTACA
Organism: Wirenia argentea; assembly: GCA_025802215.1. NCBI lineage: Eukaryota > Metazoa > Mollusca > Solenogastres > Pholidoskepia > Gymnomeniidae > Wirenia > Wirenia argentea. The sequence continues at coordinate 11,566 of WNLI01108858.1, forward strand.
TGGCATAGCCTAATTATAATAACACCAGTGTTTTCAAACACATTGCAAAACAATACCAATGGTGTTGCAAATAGGTTAACATTACCCAATATTTGATACTGCGTCAAATTATCTGCTGATTGTGACATGCTATAGTCACAAAATTCAGTATGTACAATGATCACTTCCCCTTGACCACCATATCGAATGGAATAATGAAGGGAGAAAAAAAAATGTTGAAAAAATGTTTCTAAGTCGAAAAAGTTTTATATGGGAGAAAAAAAAAATTTTGTGACAAAAATTTGTCTAAGTCGAAAAAATTTTATATGGGAGAAAAAAAAATGTGTGTGAAAAACTTTTCTAAGTCGAAAAAATTTTATATGGGAGAAATTTTTTTTTTTTTTGTGACAAAAAATTTTCGAAGTCGAAAAAATTTTATATGGGAGAAAAAAAATATGTGAAAAAATTTTATATGGGAGAAAAACAAAATTTTGTGACAAATTTTTTTTCTAAGTCGAAAAAATTTTATATGGGAGAAAAAAAAATATGTGAAAAAAAAATTTTTAAGTCGAAAAAATTTTATATGGGAGAAAAAAAAAAATTTTGTGACAAAAATTTTTCGAAGTCGAAAAAATTTTATATGGGAGAAAAAAAAATATGTGAAATAATTTTATATGGGAGATAAAACAAAATTTTGTGACAATTTTTTTTTCTAAGTCGAGCAAATTTTATATGGGAGAAAAAAAAATATGTGAAAAATTTTTTCTAAGTCGAAAAAATTTTATATGGGAGAAAAAAAAATTTCTTACAAAATTTCTCTTAAGTCGAAATAATTTTATATGGGAGAAAAAAAATTTGTGAAAAAAAAAAAATTATATAAAAAAAAACATTAGCTATTAGAGGTTGCAAACTTTGAGAGTCCATATCTCAATAAAACCAAAATGTTACTTAGAACCCTGTTATTCTAGGGTCGCGACTTAGTTGTCTTATAACTAGAACAATATGTTCTAGTGTAAAATTGGCTTGAGTACCCACTTGACGCCATTACAATGTGTATGCATAATAATGCTATATACTGTACTTCCTTGTGGACTGTTAACGCTGTTTGATAATGGGTGTAGATATGTATGCCAGTATCACGTCTTTTGTTCAATGAGCCATACTGAGTGTGTATTGTTGATATCATCATTGCCGGTAATATTGGCACCCGAATAACAGCGAGAGAGAGTTATTACTGATTCACCGTTTGACCACTAAATCATTGCCGATATCCAATACAGTATGCTTACATTGATTGTTGTCTATTTGCTATGTCATCGTCATTCTGTAGCGGCGCGGCACAGTATATTATAGTAGATAATATTGTCGGGAAGGTAGTTATGTTGAGTAAAATAGTCAGGCGTGTATTATTCTAAATGAATGTATACAGTCGCCTATACATAGTATCATCGACACGTACTTCCATCACGTCCCTTGTTGATTTGGCTTAGTACGTTCATTGATCGAAATTAACGAGAATAAACAAATGATATGGTATACAGTGTCGTAATACTAGTATGTATCGTATATCTCTTATAGTATTTCTATTGATATGATGTGCTTAGATGTGGTGACGTAAAATTTTATGATCTCTAAGCATCACACCAACACAGTACACACATAGGTAACTTTTTGTTTAATATTATGCCAGAAAACAAGGCATAATTTGCACACACGTATCTCGCATATTTATGAATATATACTCATGGCATTACTGTGTGAATTATAGCTGGATGTCTACTCTCTCAGTATACCAAACATAGGAAATAATAATGTGTACTCATAATCATCAATCGTTTCAACAGTAATCCCATAATATACAAGATTATGATATATATTCGTTTACTGTAAATCAGACTTAATCAGTGCCCGGAAAATACGACAGTCAGTACATGTACGACGCGCTATCGATTGCTCGTCAATTATAGTCATCGCTACCCGCCCAATCACCGCGTTGTTGCGCTCAGTCATATTCACACATTGTACACAATATTATTGTAGGCCTAAACTAAATTGATAATACCATCGATACTTACTTCCTTGGTGCTCTTCTTCTTTTGACGTAGTACGTTCATCGATCGAGGGTTGTGGCGTTAACTGATAAATAATGACAAACACTGCCCTATATACTAATATTGCACCATTTCATTGGATGGTCCGGCAGTGAAGTAATTAGGTATATCTGTAGAATGATGTCATGGTACATATTTGGCTCTCATCGCGGTGATATTGGCAGTATTTGGTAGGATAATAACAATGAGACGTGTATAATAAATTAATAATTAGTGATTTACTACCGCTTTGTAATCTGTATACGCATTTATTTTGATGATATTATAGTGATGTAGGTTGTGTATTTTGGCCTTTTTTATTGATTTGATGTTTTGAATTTGTCCATTTCACCACCATAGATGACACACAGTCATAGGGTAACTATTGTTGATGATAATGTATAGGGCCTACCAGAAAAAAATATAATGTTCACGCGTCTCTCAAATATTGTATGACTACATATATCTCGAGATAAATTATGTATATATTATAGCTGCACGACTACTGTGTCTCAGTATGTCAAGTTCACAAATACACAGGAAATAATACATGTACTCATGTAGCACCACTTCATTGGATTTATCATAGTTGAGTAATGAGTAAATATGTGGATAGTGATATCACTGAATATTTTTGGCGGTAATGCATCAATAATAAGAAACTGTATAATGAATGTAGCCGCTGTATATAGGGTACGTTAACAGCAATAATGACAAACACACTAAATTTACCAATATATTACACGGTATGTTGGAATTTGTCGATATTATAGCGTTGTTGTAGTACATTGCGGCCGTGTCCATTGATAAATCGTACTATGTGGATTCTGTAGACTTGATAAACTTGTCGACAGTTCATCAATAGTTACCGGTGATATATTGTTTATGTACCATAACCATATCTTCTCCATTGTATGACTGTTACTATTTGTCCCATATTGCCAAATATAATGCATACAATATACCAATACAACAAATATTTTGGTACGACTGACCCTAGGACTGTGTACTGCACATTATATCAACTAAATACACAAATAATTCATTGTATAGTAAGTAGTGATCGTTTCATGATAGTCTTATCATTATTTCATGTTGAGAAAATCTATAATCTGTTATATTTGTATAATTACGTGAGTAATTTACACGGCTATAGGCCTACCAATGAAACTGTTGAGACATTGCATCAGCTGGTTGAGTGCACATGCGCACACGATTCGCAATCTTCTGAGTGACCGTGGTAGGAAGCCACTGTCCATTCACAATAAATCACACAATCTTCTCGGTCAATATATCATACAACTGTAATATGTTCACGTTCAGTACAAAGGTAGCCTATGTTTATGCCATAATAAAATTATTTTGCACTACAAAGTGGTAAAGGCGGTGTAATATGTTTGAATATTGATGTCAGTTCGTCATTTCTCACCATATAATACATAATGCATATTATGTCATGTACCGAAATTGTGTACCTTCCTTAGAAAATAGACAATTATGGAAAATAATGTAATATATTGCCAACATTTACTGGATATGAAATATAATTTTACCAAGTACATCAACAAAACAACAAGTTCATGGTCGGTAGGACCTATTAGGTTATCTCCATTCTCCAATCTGAAAATCATCTTATATCTATGTTTTATGTGATGTTTGTACATAACAGTGTCAACCGTTATGTTCCAGGGACTTCCCTCTTTTGTATAATTGACAATGTACTGCGAGATTACCGATGCATGTCAACAATACGATATCTGCATACGTCACAGTGGGGAAAAGGGTTTCTGTGAACTTCCCAGTTCCCACCCACAGGCAGCCCAATTCATTAGGACATCACAATGAATACCATCTTCACTATAACTAGCCGTCCTACACAATATCAATATTTATACATGTACCAGAAAATTACTACGCAGTTCATGTAACTTGTATTCATCACTAGTCATCGATTATTATTGTAATTTATAGATTAGGTTTCTACAACTCGAGTTATAATAATGTTATGTACATACTACATAACACTATGATTTAAGTGACTTACGGTGACTATGGGGTCAGGAAGACCAAACATCAATAATCATCTTCCTATACCCTGGTTCAGTAACCTATAATATTAATGATGCAATCCTTCGTTGATAGTGTGAAATACTGATACGCACTACGTCATAGTGGCGGGAATGATTTATAAGTTGCGCGCGCAGTTCAGCCATGACTAGTCGCTGTCAAATCATCGATAATTCTGATATAGTACATAAACGCGCGAAATTTACTACAACTCACGCATGCACTGTCTTCGTAACGTCATGCCAGTACGCCAATTTTTTCATACAGATCTATGAACTACTGAGTGAAGTCAAGGATATAATACTATAGCCTACAATATAATATAGCCTACACTGCTACACACTAGACTGATTTATATCACAACCATAAATAATCATCTTTCTATACACTGGTTCAGTATCACACTTACTATTTAGGTATTTATGATACGGATTACTATACTGTAGTGGCGAAAAAATAGCTACAACTTACCTATTTTATCCACAATTTGTGGGTACTCAACCAATATTTCATCTATAAACTGATGCGTGGGATACGGAATAAAATACACTACTAGCCACTGTATATTGGGTAAGCTACCATACGTGCGTCATACATACCCATGGTGAAATAAGGACACCCATTCCTACCCACCACTAAACGCCCAGAACTGACACAATACTGATAGATACCCGTGGGAACCAACCAAATTATATCTCCCACACAACAAGATCACACAGACTTGGCCATCTAGTCATTAATGTAAGTTAGAAATTCATAAATCTATAAACAGCCAGAATAATGACGCAATCCTTATATACTCGTGGAACTATGACATTGACCCACCCGACTATATTTCCCAATAAACGAGATCGCAGAAATTCGCCTAACTATACTAATCAAGTTAGCAATTCAGAGATCCTCGTCGTGTAGTGTGAAATGTTAGAACATTGGACAATAGCCAACCCATCATATTTCCGTATCAATGAGATCACACATACTAGGTCGTCTATGGGTTACTAATTATCACATCTATAGAATATGATGCAATACTCGCCGTGTAGTGTGAAATACCACGATATTGTCTAGTCTAATTAATATAGGTTAGAAATTCTCAGATCTATATACT
>WNLI01108859.1:0-10517 GCA_025802215.1 Wirenia argentea
GTGGTGTGTGGTGGTGGTGGTGGTGGTGGTGGTGGTAGTAGTGATGGACTCAGTCTGAAGGGTGGATAACTGTGAGTCGTGGCTCTGACTGTGTGTGGTGGCTGACTGTGTGTGGTGGCTGACTATGTGTGGTGGCTGACTGTGTGCGGTGGCTGACTATGACATTGTGTGGTGCATGGCTGACTTTGTATGGTGACTGACTCTGACTGTGTGGTGTGGTGGCTGACTGTGTGGTGTGGTGGCTGACTGTGTATGGTGGCTAACTGTGTGCGGTGACAGACTGTGAGGTGTGGTGGCTGACTAAATTAGTGAATTTATTCGGTTCAATTCCCAACATTAGCCATCTGTGTATTGGTAGTGGACTGGCGGTAAGTCTGAGCTGCTCTGGGCTGACAGTGGCGCGCGAGGAGTGTGTATATCTTGGTTGTGTGTATTGCGGTTGGTTGTTTTTGGGGGAAGCAACATTTTTTATATGTAAAAAATCATCTATACTTAATTATAGACTAGGAATAGCCTATGGCCTAGACGGTATAGACGTATACGATAGTACTAGGACCTACCCAATAAATCCACTCTCTATTTCAATTATAGGCCTATAGATTATTACCAATCCATCTTTGTATCTGTCTGTCGGTAGATTGTGTGTCCAACCTCTGTTCCATGGATCCGTTCTCGAGTTGCGACCACCAAACATCCATGCATGCGGCAGCATGTCCTAGCTATCAGTGTGTCCTTGGGCAAGGTAGCAAAACCAGTTTTTATTTAAGATGCGTGTCCACGTTGCTATGTACGCACATATCTTCCCATCAATGCACGCTCCCATTTTCCCATCCATGCACGCACCCATCTATCCATACACGCACCCATCTACCCATCCATGCACGCACCCATCTCTCCATCCATGCACGCACCCACCCACCCATCCATCCTAGCACCCATCTAACCATCCATGCACGCACCCTTCTCTCCATCCACCCACGCACTCACCCACCCATCCATGTACCCACTCGTCCACTGTGCACCCACACCCACCAAACTACACATTCACCCATCCATCCACCCACCGCAGATACCCGTCGGGCCGATCGCGCGCCACCCGCCCTGAATCCCGTGAAGCCGTGTACAGCGAGGCAGTAGGACGAGTGTCGGTGCGGTGTCCTATATCCTGTATTCACCGTCCACCCATCCACCCTCTCAATCAATCCATCCATCCATCAACCCACCTACCCATCCACTCACCCACAGATACCCGTCAGGCCGATCGCGCGCCACCCGTCCCGAGTCCCGTGACGCCGTGTACAGTGAGGCGGTAGGACGCCTGTCGGTGCGGTGTGTGTACCCGAGAGGCGAGCCTGTGTTCCTGACCCAGACACACCCATTACCCAGAGGAGACACCGTTTTGGTGAAGCAGAAGAACCGCGCACCCATGCCTCCGCTCAAGGTGAAAAGTGTTTACAACTTTGCATTATAGGCCTATAGCCTAACCAGTAGGCTAACATGTAGGCATTAATATGCCTTCACCACTTTCATCGAAACAATATTGGGGTTTTCGTACTGGATGGGTATTTTAAAATGTCATAGGCCTATATAGCAAAAATTATGCAGTATGGAAAAATTTTCCAGAAGGCCTTATTTAGAACTAGGCTATGTATCACTCCTCCTTTCTATGAATCCATCTGCCTTTTTTATGGATCCACTGTAAAACTCATTTCCGGTAATCAGGCTATGTATCACTCCACCTTTAAATTATGAATCCATCTTCCCTTTTTATGGATCCACTGTAAAACTCATTTCCGGAAATATTCTGGTAGTAGTACTGGGTCACTGGCGTTATATTTGCCAATACTGCTACCAAAATTAGTCCGATATAGAAATACCTGAATATTTAAGGAAAGCCTGAGTATTTTGTTACGAAAATACCGGAATTATCCAGGCCGGTGTAGGCTTATAATAGCCTACTGGCAAATATGACGCCAGTAGTACCACCAAAATTATGCAGGTAATACTTGAATGTTTTGTTACGGAAAATACCGGAATAATTGAGGTGATAGTACATGCAAATATGGCGCCAGTGGAACCACCGGAAATATTCAGGTAATTCTCGAATAGTAAAGCTAAAATATCTGTACCAGAATTACCCGTCCATGTCAAAATTAATACCACTCCAGGACGCGCACAAAAATATACTTGACCTAAAAATTGACTCCGTCTCCCTTCTGTCGATGGAATCCGCATCCTCTCTTTTGAGCAATGAATCTCATTCTGTGAATCCCTCATATTTCTATGGATTCTTCCTCTTTTTATGGATCCTTCACTTGTTTCTATGTATCTCTCCTCCTTTTTTTACGTGGATCCCTTCTCGCTTCTCTCTATGTCTCCCTCCTTTCTTTCTATGGATTTCTGCCTTTCCACGAAACCTTCCTACCTTCTTTATAGAGATACATCTAGGGAAGATGTTACATCTTCCCTTCTCTCTATGTACCTCTCCTCCTTTCTCGGTACCCCTCGCTTCTTTCTGGATGCGCCCCTTCTTTTTCTGGAGCCCCTCCTTTCTTCCCATTCCCACGATACCATACAATATTTTATAAATTCCCGCGACAATTCATTTCAGGCTTGGCGGGGATATCACGGCAATGTGTACTTCCAACCAATCAACGTGGAGGGAGTTCAGCGACCAATCACGAGCCAGAGCGCGCCTGCGCACGTGCGACATACTTTTGAAGTCACTGCACCAACACGACACGAACAATCCCTCATCAATCGATCCCTCTCAGAACTTCCGCTTACCTCACTACGCCAGAAACAATCGGAACCGAAATCCTCATTCCAAAAGAGCAAATCAAAAGCATCGCGGAGAAACGCGATATTGGAGAAAAAATTCGGGCCTAAAACAGCAACATCGAAAACTAGTGAATCCAATGACAATCAAACCGACTGTGATCCGGTTAGAATCTGTGATCTGTGTGGCAGGAATAAAACAATCTGCGATATGAGCAAATACTGTGAAGGTAGCAAAACGGTTCGCTATACCAGCAAAAGTAACAAACAAAACGAACACAATCTCAGTCAGTGCAAAAACGGTATTCCCGATATCACATTTGAAATGCCGGCAAAGAAACACGAGCAAAAAATCAGCCAGAACAGGGAGAAAATTTGTAAAGGTTCCGTGGCTCATAGTTTAGGTTCCCCCAGACGCAATTACCCTCCTCAGTTCAATGTGATCGGTGACAAGTTTACCTCAGCTCCCTCCATGTCACCCCTTCTCCTTACACAAACACAATACTCCCGTAGTGCTCAGCGATTGGCTGCCAACAGTCCCGATATTCTACACATGGATAAGCTGCCTCCACTGGAGCAACTCCGAGCCAGCCTTCGTCGGATGGATAACTCCCGTGATGATGGATTCGGTAAGAGGTTGTACCCATTAACGACTTCACCGCGTGTCCAGGCTATGGTCAAGTACAGTAGAGACGCTAGTGAGTATGCCCAGCAACGTAGAGTCCCAGCTGCTCCACTGTATTAGACCTGCAGATCTACACTTGTTATAACAGCTACGTATGTTTACGAACCCGAATATATAGCTATACGTATCACATACGTGGAAATGTCACAATTTGGTAACATACTATAGCAGATTTGAAAAAAACAACCCACATATTATGTATACGCTGACCATGCTTCATGTTCGTATTGTAAATGTTACATTTTAAGATAGGCTACCTTATAGTTTATAAGTGAAGATACATACTGTAGGCTACCCGACAAGAAAACATTTGACGCTTTTAAATTTGGTTTAAAGTGGCGTGTGATAGGTCATGGACTCATGTAGCTAGTTTAATATTCTATTAGAAAATGTTGACCATGATATATACGTATTCTTAATAAAGTAGATACCTTTAGTGTTTCTACGTCAATGGATTGTTTGACATGATATACCATACATTTGTTATACTGTTATATTTAATATATATATTGCGTCTGACATTAATTTTATAATCTATATAGTTATGTTTATTTTTTGTATTCTTAATTTACAACTCAACAAGCAATGTCGCATGGCTATCTACCTATTCTTCCTATACGTATAGGGATGTTTTTTAATCAGAATGGGATTCCCTAGGATAGGTATAATCCGTTGACTGTAAACACATATATGATTTTGTATCGGTTCTCTAATTCTAAGCCACGAAACACGTCGTTTATATGTATCATTGTAGTACAACATGAAACATAATGGACCTCTGAATAGATTGTAGAGCTACAGCAGACACATAATCGGATTAAATGGACACGAGTTACTTCGAATGAAAGTTAATACCATAATTCTTTGGTTCGAAGTAACTCTTATACATTTAATTCGATTAGATATATGTTATAGCTGTACGATCTTTTCAGATGTCGATGTTATACTACTGTCTGTATTATAATTGAAACGTCAAATCGAATAAGTGTAATCCACGTTATCTTTTAATTTGTCTAATGTTTGCCGTGTGCCTTCGAGCAAATATAGAACCATAATACCTGGATTAACATACCTATGTAGCACAGCGATCAACCGGATTACAGACAGTAGGTATCTATATAATGACATTTGAGTTAATTTAGTTCCTCTAACTTACTCTAAATTAAACGAATGGTTACTATAAATGACAAAATGTATACACACATGGGCAATCTCAGCCAATCTGCTCTAATCCAGGCAAATCCTCCAAACATTATGTCGGCATGTCAAATGACAGGTTATACACGTTTTGAAAGACAAGTCTCCCTATGGCAATGGGTAATTTGTATACCTAATAGTTGGTTCATTTTGTTTTACTTGTATACACATTAGACTTTATGACCAATGCCAGGTTTAGAGACCATATTAGTGAAACCATTATGCGCAATAGTTTTCATTTTACATTATTATTATTTTGTCAATAGCATATGTATAATGTAGATGTTATAAATGTAGTGATTTGTTTTAATATTCATGTTTGATACATATTCAGTGAAGTAGTCGAACGACGCAATAATGTTAATTCTTATGTTTAGTGTTGTTTTAACAACCAGATTTACTAATGCTTTTTGGTACAGAACCACTGCTATAAACCCGATAACAGGTACGGTTGAAAGTGCTTGGGATTGGAAAAACTATACGAACGAGATAACTAGTCCACCAGAACAGACTGTAAACAAATGTAGACTCTTTTGCGACGGAATACCAAAACCTATTCCTCGCTGTCCACAGAGTTGTAGGAACCATGAATCCCCAACCTGCCAAGTTGCCTGTTTAGGGATTCCCTCGAATTGCAAGCGAGTGTGTTACGATGATAAAACAAACTGCAAAAATCAGTGTCGAGGAGATCAATGTTTGAGAACTTGTAGTAAAATCACCACCCATGATAACTGTGAGGTTGTTTGCACGGATGTCGGAGGCTGCAGGAGAATATGCAAGGATGGTATTACGATTTGTCGGAATGTTTGCAACAATCTGGCAAATTGTCTTATATGTGACAAGAGGACAACAGTAAATCCAACTGTGACAACTGAGTTGACATCAAGAAGAAAATGTATCAATGTTTGCGATATCTTCAGAAGATGTACGCGACATTGTGGATGTACAACACTGTGTGACGCGAGTGGTTATTGTGAACGGAAATGTCAAACTGGATTCAGGGACGAATGTAATGTTTTCTGTAACAGTAGCAGTGGATCCTGTCTACTTGAATGCGGGTCTCCAACGTCTCGCGTAAAGGTCGTCTGTTACCTCAGCACGTGTCCCAGAAGACCATGTCCATGGTATTGTGATGAAACAAACGCTGGCGCTGCCACAACCAAACCAACCACTACGCTCTCTACACCAACAACCACTTCTAAATGTATCAGGATTTGCAATGATTTCGGTTACTGCAACCAGTATTGTGGAGGTGGTCCACCTCTACCAAAGCCAACGAACTGTCAGATAACTTGCCAAGACAACCACTGCATCGAGACGTGCGGAGTTGCCAAGAAGGATTGTCGGGTGGAATGTGATGGTAATCCAAGTTCAGTACCAAGTGGAGAATGTCAAACTACCTGCACCGATGGCGTCAGCTCATACAGATGTGGACAGGTGTGTTATGGTCGCTCCTTGTTAAAGAACGGTTGTCAGCCAAGGTGTGCCGTGTCCAGTGATCATCAATGTTCAACCAAGTGCACTCATAATTGTCACTTAGTATGCAGCGGCCATCAAAGCACGAAGTCGCCTATAACAGGTACGTTTCTTCCTATACCACTTGCATTAATCACGTCATAAACGACTGTACATATAATAGTCATACCATATTATGAGAAGCGCTTATCAATCTAATCATCATTCCAACGACTATGATAACACTTGGCTTTTATTGGAATGGCTTCGATTCAATTTCTATTGCAAGAAACTGTGGACCATTATCTGTTCAAAGTAGGGTATCCGGCGTGTCCAGTAAAAAACTGTACAATTTTATCAGTGTTGGTGTGTTACCGGTTTAACATGGCAACTGGCACTGTCTTGCTTAGTCGTGTCTGGATTTCAGCAACACCTGTCAAGTCAGATGTCCGCACGTGTGTTGACCACGCTGATCACGGTCGATGTGCCTTTTACGAATGTGTCGGCAAACGGTGGTGGTGTGATGGCCGTGACATCATTCAGAGGATTGCTCTTCCTTTTTGCTGGCGTGAGGATGCATCTTTAACGAGGCTTGATATGAAGGTATCGATGTTATTGTATCGGTATAAGGTGTACTTACATGATCGACCATCCAAAGGGATTTGATATACAATTGCTGTTAAATTTACATACTGCATGAAGCACAAATGGTCTTTTCTGTTCGGCAACATGCACTTAACAGTATACTGGGTTTTTTTCTTTTCTGTCATGACATCTCCCCCTCTCCATATTCTTGAAGCTGTAGCAGATGGAAACTCCGAACAAGTGTGTTTGCAAACTCATGACCAGAGTGTTGGCTGTGACATGATTAATTTTGTATGCAGTATAATATGGTACCTTATGTATTGCATTATTCCTCCATTGCTGGTTTTCAGGCGAGGGTTTACCTGAATCGGACACGAGTCTGTCGTATGAGGCGCCTCATGCCCACTTATGTCACTGGCCGTGCCTCATGTACATCGATCTCCAATGAAGCAGACTCGTTGTTGTTTGGGGATCCCGACGGTGTGAACTGTTACTGGATGACTGGTAGTTTCTGCGATGTCATCAAGTCACGTGCTAATGTTGCGGTGTTGTATGATATGTACTCTGGTCCAAGGAATACAGAGCGACGGTTAGTCTTGATAGTTACATAGACTAAGTATAAAAATGGTACCATACACAAATGACACAGTGCGAGTCAATTCAGTCAGCAAGTCTACATAACTTAATTTCAGTGATAAGAGATTCCTTCCAGATATTCCAGTCAGTGTTTAAAATGTTCACAGGAATTATTATGCTAAATGGAGTTATGTTGCCACACGAGTCCGTTTTCACATCAAGAAATCCTGTCACCTCACTGTATCTTAAACTTACCTGCGGTCGATCTGTCATGTGGAAACGTATGCTATAATTATATCAAGATAGCTACACCATCACTACATACGCGCAGGTTCTTGGACCTGTTCTGGACACTGGCAAAGCGATGTGACAGAAGTACAATGGATGTGTTCTATCAGTCTTATGTCACGCGATACAGAGCGCAGTATGGAGGTGTAACGACCAGACCATCAGAGTCCACCACAGTGCAACCTTCTTTCACCATTGACTGTTAGTACGCATATGCTAATTGTCATTGCCTTTAGTTTTGTTCATACAATATGCTAACTATTCGGCTGTGAACAATGAAAGGCTTCTTTTCATGAGTGCATAAACACCGAAAATACTATAAACAGCGGTGATCCGCTGATGACAGTTGTGTTTGCTACCAGAGCTTTTCCCCCAATACACTGCAAATCTATTTAATACGCAAATTTGACGCTAGTGCCTGCATGTACCAGCATACCCCTTACACACCAGTCCTATATAATATATAATAGCTATACTGTATTCATGTTGTAATATAGCATGTATAAACAACCAGCCCTGGCATGTCACCTTGGAATTTGCAGCTGTAGACGACTTGACGTGGTCTATGCATGTTGGGGACTGGGGCTGTCGTCGATGTCGGAGATGTGGCCTTCATTGGAGACGTATCCTGTCATATTATGCAGAATATGAAGACAATTCCGCGCCAGCATACCCCTTGTGTTACAGTGGCTTGTAAGCAGCTAGCCCTGGCTGGTCACTGTGGATTCTACAGCTGTTACGATAGACGTGACATATGTAGTGGTCAACGTGACGTCATCGGGGACGTTGGGAGGCGGTTCTGTGAGCGAACCTGGAGCTTCATCAACTACTTTGATGCAAAGGTTCGTTTCTCATACAATTGCAAGTTTCTATGAAGCTGTTCTAAGGGGGCTGGTAATCCAGTGCTTTATTTTAAGTACAAAAAATATGCTGTCTTCTTCGCACTACCTTCTGCCTGATGTCATCAATTACACTTATGGAAGATGGACAAAATCCTTCTCATCTCAGGTGCTTTTCTTGGTGTACTTGAGTCCTTGTACTACAATATACACCGGTCAAGTACTGGTATTTTTGTTGCCAGTACCACCATATTCTACCGTTTAATTTACAATAATTAACACCATTACGGTACCTTAAATAAACGGTAGTACTAGACTGCTTTTGACTGTATTACCGTAAGAAAGTTTTACAGTGTACCATTGTACTGGTACAAAAATCGCCAGTGCTTCATTCTATTACCTCATTACAATAAAAAAGTTTTACAGTGTCCCATCGTACTGGTACCAAAAACGGCAGTACTCTGCCGTGTCTACAGCATTTTCATATAAAACGTTTTACAGTGTACCTACACCCTGTTACTGGTTCAGAAATCTACAATGGTCACGTCACCTTCCGTTTTTACTGATTTATTAACCAAAAAGTTTTACAGTGTACATACACCCGATAACTTGTGTGATCTCTCCAGGGCCAGTCATTCATGGAGGCAGTGCAGAGGTGTCACATGGTTCAGGTATCCGCCATGGTCACATCAGTCGCACGGACGCATCGAGAACGCAACACCGCAGCTGAGGGGTACTTCTTTAGTCCATACATTGTTATTTACAGTTTTACCATAAAAATGTTTCACAGTGTATGTATACACACTATCCTCAGGCCCAGCCGTTCATGCAGGCAGTACAGCGGTGTCACATGGTTCAGATATCCGCCATGGTCACATCAGTCGCACGGACGTGCCGTGAGCGCAACACCGCAGCTGAGGAGTACTTCTTCAGTCCTTACCCTCACTACGAGACACATTGTCTGTGGCAGAGTGGGGCGTGGTGTGAGGTGATGGGGGCGGCGCGAAATGTGGAGGTGTTGGTGAAGGTGTATGGAGGTGGTGGTCATGTCAGTACAAGGTACGAATACATTCACATACACTAGTATTAGACTGTATACCCTCACTGAGAGAGTGGGGTGTGAGGTGATGGCAGTGCGGCGGAATGTCGAAGGGTCGGTGAGGGTGTATGGAGTTGGTGATGATGTCCGTAAAAAGTAAGAATACATTCACACACACTTCAAGTAATTAGACCACAGCAGGGCTTAGCGTTAATTGATAAGTGCAAAAACATATGAGGACTAAAAAATAAATTTGATAAAAATTATACATTTATTTGTCATACTGTACTTTTTTGTTAAAATTTATCTTTAAAATGTTGATGTATAAAATGTCACAAATTAGGTAATTTCATGTCTAGGCTTATTGTAGGTAGTCCATCTCATATAACATAATGTAAGGTATCTACATTTTTTAATATTCATTATACATTAGAAAAAGTGTTTAGTCGCTTACTTGTTTTTTTCATTAGTAATCCAATACGCAATTGATCTCTAAAACATACTGTAAAGTGTTCTTCATTTTGTAGACGCACGTAAAATTTGCCAGAAAAGTCCATATCCAGTCCACATCAAATCTTTACTTGTACGTATTCCTACACCATGCAGTTGTTCGGCCAAGTAGGAATATCTGCAATGGAGGACATACAGTAGGTTATGTGAATGGTGCATGCAGTTGTGCAGATAGCTCAGGGGGTGCATTAGATTAGTAACGAGAGGGGCATGGGTTCGAACCCCGGAAATTGTTAATCTCTGGTTGAGCTATCTGTGTATTTTAGCTCGTGGCAGCATGACTATATGAATCGGCGCGCGGTGCTCCGGAGTACCATGCTGTAAATAGCCTAAATTGGGAATTAATTATTTATTTTTTGAAAATGACAAAAAAGTTTATTTTCACAATTTTTTTCAAGAGAATTTTATAAATCAACTCTTGCAGACTTCTCTTTTCTTTAGTATTAATGTATTCTCTGTGATTCTGAGTTCAATTCCATCCCAAAATACCAATACAAGCACTAGAAACTTATAAAATACTGGCCTTTAGATCGACAGTTAGTCATTTCCTGGTTGCAAAATTGTA